>CABHPQ010002518.1:0-41960 GCA_902168405.1 Peromyscus aztecus
GCAGAAGAAAGCAACCTTATGAATAACATCATGAAGAGGGTAGAGTCTTATACAGAAGAAATCACAAATGAAATTGAGGAAAAGACAAACAAAAAATGGGAAGAACACTATAAAAAAAACTAGAGGAAAGGACAAATAAAGCAGAAGAAAACAATAAATCCCTGAAAGAAAATCATGAAAAAGCAATGAAACAGATGAAGGAAACAGTCCAAGACCTGAAAAGGGAACTAGAAAAAATGAAGAAGACACAAACAGAGGGAATGCTGGACATAATCTCTTTCTAAAAGAAGAAAGTGGATATGATACAGAAATGATGCAAAAATGTTAGATTATTATGATGGGAAAAAAGAGTTGATTATGGAATATTTAATCCTGTCAAAACAATTGTTAATCTCTAAATATTTTATATTGGAATGAATTTTACTTTATTTATTCAAATTTAAAGTTACTTTTGTTATAATGTACGTATACTACTACTATTGCTTAAGGTAACTTTTATGAAACTCAATAATAAATGTAATGTATAATTAAGAAATACAGATCAGTAGTCATCTATAATAGTCAAATTTATAGTCTTGTTAGTTAGATGTTCTAGGTATACAAACATGTATTTTAAATAGATAGGTAATCTTCAAAACATTCAAAGAACTACAAAATATGATATTTTAAATGTTTTAATAATTTAAGCTTTTCATGAAAGTGAGATATGTCTGTCCTGGCAGCACCAATCTACTTCCAAATAGATAATGAACATCAAAGAAAGTGTATGTAGTTTTTTTTTATGAATAAAGCTAGCAATGTGGGCAAAGAAATGATCTTTGCTTTAATTGCTGACAGTCACTGTAAAAATTGGATCAGGAGAATGCAACAAGTGGTGACTGCCAAACTTTGCCAAGACAAGGTAGGAAGTCTTTCAGAATTCTCTGCTTCACGGTAAAGTATGTAGGATATTCCATTCCTGCATGCCAAAGATGGATGCCCCATCTTGCAGAAGATCTTTACGTGACTTTTGAGATAGCCTGATGTCCCTGTCATTAAGTAATATTTCATCCTTCGGGGATTTGATGGAGTTGAAGAATAAATAGTTATAAATAAATATTCCTTAGTTATAATGGAAAGTAAATTAGATACAAAACTTTAGACTAAGATAAGTTACATAATTATTTTATCTAATTTTGCCAAACGCAAATGGATTGGGTATTGGTACTGTAATTCTTAATAACTTTTTCCATTTTATATAGTTTTACTATGTTAATTTTTAAAACCTTCCTATTAATTTAGACAAAAAAGAGGGAACTGTTGTGGAATATTTCTACACCCTGTGTAAATTATGTTCTGATTGGTTTAATAAAGAAGCATATTGACCAATACTGTGGCTGGATGAGGTTAGGTGGAAAAACTAAACTACAGAGGGGATGAAGAAGGGTACATGGGAGAGACACATCTGAGATGCCCAAGGAGCAAAGTGCTGAAGAACAGGTAAAGCCATAGGGCCTGTGACAATACAAAGATGAATAAAAATGGATTAATTTAAATGTAAAAGTGAGAATTCAAACCAAAATTATTCAAAAAAGAAGGTGGAGGATATTTTACACGTATTAAGGTAAAAATCCACCACGATGACATTTCGATTCTTAACTTTTATTCTCCAAATGCAACAGCACACATATTTGTAAGAGAAACATGACTAACACTTAAATCCAACACCAAATCCCAAACATTTATAGTGGGACACTTCAGCAGCTCATTCCTACAAGTGGACATGCCATCCAGAAGGAAATTAAACAGATAAATAATGGATTATCAGACATTGTGGTGCAAATGACCAGGACATATATCTATAGTACATTTCACCCAAACATAAAAGGTTATACTTGTTTCTCATTCCCTCACGGAACCTTCTCCAAAATTGATTATATGCTCAGTTACAAATCAAGTATCCACAGATTTAAAAAAATTGAAATAACCCACTGTAGACTATGAGGCAACTGTAAGTAAAATTTGCATTTCAAAAACAACAGAAACTATAGAAAGCCTATAAAATCATGAAAACTGAAAAAACTCCCAACTGAATTAACAATGGGTCAAGAAAGAAATAAAGATATTAAACACTTCTTAGAATTCAATTAAAATAAATCCATGACCTACTGAAACTAATGGGACACAATTAAAGCTGTGTTAAGAGGAAGGCTCATAGCACTAAGAACCAGACAGCAGAAATTAGAGAATTCTCATACCAGAGAAGTAACAGCAAAATTAAAAGCTCTAGAACAATAAGAAGCAGACACAAATACTAGAAGAGAATTCAGGAAATAATCAAATAGAGGACTAAAATCAATATAATAGAAACAAAGAGAACAATGCAAACAATCAATGAAACATTGAGTTGGTTCTTTGAGGAAAAACAACAAGGTAGACAAATATTTATCCAAACTTACTAAAAGGCAGAGAGAGAATATCCAAACTAACAAAATCAGAAATTAAAAGAGAGGCATAACAAGAGACACCTAGGATATTAAAGAAGTCATTGGGTCATACTTCAAAAATGTGTACACCGCAAACTTGGAAAATCTAAAAGAAGTGAACATTTGTGTTAGGTATCACTTACTGAAGTTATATGAAGTTCAAAACAATTTATATAGATGCACAATCCCCAAGGAAATAGAACCAGTCATTAAAAGTCTCCCAACCAATACTAGCCAGGACTAGATTGTTTTAGTACATAATTCTACCAGACATTCAAAGAAGAGCTAATACCTATACTCCTCAAATTATTTCACAAGATAGAAATAGATGGAATATTGCCAAATTATTTTATGAGTCCACAGTTACTCTGATATCTGAACCACACAAAGAAGAAACAAAAATAGAATTGCAGACAAATTTCCCTCGTGAACATAGATGTAAAATACTCAATAAAGTACTCACAAACTGAATCCAAAAAAACAAAAAGATAATCCACCCTGGTTAGGTGGGCTTCATCCCAGAGATGCAAGGATGATTCAACAAATGAAAAGCTGTTAATTTAATCCACCATATGGACAAACTTAAAGAAAAACACCACAGGATCATCCTACTATATGAAAAAAAATCCTTTGACAAACAGGAGCACCACTTCATGATAAATATCTTGGAGAGATCAGGGATATGGGGACATACCTATACATACCAAAGGCAATATATTGCAACCAATAGCCAACATCAAATTAAATGGGGAGAAAGTCAAAGCAATTCCACAAAAAACAGGAACATGACAAGGCTTTCCACTCTTTCTACATCTATTTAACACAGTACTTGAAGTGTTTTCTAGCAGAATATGACAACTTAAGGAGATTAATGGGAAACAAATTGTAAAGGAAGTCAAAAAAATCTATTTGCAGGTGATACAATAAGATACATAATCTAACCCAAAAATTCTACCAAGAAGATACAAAACTGATAAACATCTTGAGTGAAGTAGCTGGATACATAAATAACTAAAAAAAATCCCAGTAGCCCTCCTATATACAAATGATAAATGGGGTGAGAAAGAAATCAGGAAAACTACATCCTTCACAATAGCCACAAGTAAGTGACTGTAAGAAAGCACGTGAAAAACCTGTATGACAGGAACCTAAAGACTCTGAAGGAAGAAATTGGAGAAGATTTCAAAACATGGAAATGTCTCCCATATTCATTGATCATCAGGTTTAGCATAGTAAAACTGGACAGCTTATCAAAAGCAATCAATAGATTCAATGCAATGCCGATCAAAATTCTAACACAATTCTTTACAGACCTTAAAATAACAATACTCAGGTTTGTATGGAAAAATAAAAAAAAGCAGGATAGCTAAAACAATCTTGGACAAGAAAATAATGTCCAGAGATATCACTATCCCTGATTTAAAAATGAAGTACATATCTGCACAGGAATTCTCAACAGGGGAGTATCAAATGGCTGAGAAATAGTCAAAGAAATATTCAAATCCTTAGCCATTAGGGAAATGCAATTAAAAACAACATTGAGATTTTATCATACACCTGTCAGAATGGCTAAGATCAAAATTACCATTGACAGATTTATGATGAAGAGCACATGGAACAAGGGGAATGCTCCTCCACTGTTTGTGGGAGTGCAAACTTATAGAGCCATTTTGGAAATAAATATGGCAGTTTCTAAGAAATTTGGGAATTGATCTACCTCAAGACTCAGTTATACCATACCACTCTTGGGCATATGCCCAAAGAACACTCCATACTACAGGACACTTTTTCTACTATGTTTATAGAAGCTTTATTTGTAATAGTCAGAAACTTCAAATAACCTCAATAGAAAAATGGATACAGAAAATCTGGTATATTTATATAATGGAGTATTACTCAGCAGTTAAAAACAACGACATCATTAAATTTGAAGGCAAATTGATGGGTGTAGAAAAGATAGTCATGAGTAAGGCAATCCTGACCCAGAAATACAAGAATGGTATGTACTCAATCATAAGTGACTATTATGTAGAAAGTAAAGGAGAACCAAGCTACAACTGACAGACCAAGAGAAACTAAATTACTAGATATGCCCAAGGGGGTCTGCATGAATCTCACTGTGAGGAAGTAAAATGGACATTGCTAGTGGATGGGGGAGGGACTTAGAAGGGAGAATGAAGATGGGAACAGGAGGGATCATGTGGGTGGAGGATGGGTTGAGAAAGAATTAGGAGAGACAATGGAATATGGGGGCATCTCTGAGATGAGATGGAAACCTAGAGCAATGGAAACACTCAGGAATCTATGAGGGTGACCTAGTAACATGGAATATGGGAGCTGAACTAGCCATCTCCTGTACCCAGGCAAGATTTCCTGTGGAAGGCCTGGGACACCAGCCCAGTCACAAAGCCTTCAACCTACAATCTGTCTTGCCAACAAAATTTGCTTGGGTAAAGATGTGGCAGAAATTGGGGGAGTGAACAGGTAATGACTGGCAGAGCTACAGACCCATACCCTGAGAGGGGCTCCCCTCTGAGGGCCAGCACCCAGAGGCAGTATACCCCAGAGATTTAGGATAGAAAAAATATGAATGGCAAAGGAAGTCAATGAAATTATATACTGCTTTTCTCATAGACTGATGTCTAGCACAACTGTCATCACATAGGCTTCACCACAAAGCAACTGATGGAAAAATATGCAGAGACCTACAGCCAAACATTAGGTGGAGCTCACAAATATCCTTCAGAACAGGGAAAGGCTGGAGTGTAGGGCCCAGTGAATTCAAAGCCACCAAAAGAAAACCCACAGAATCAACTAACCTGGGCTCACAGGGGCTCACAGAGACTGAACAAACAACAGTGGACCTGCATGAGACTGATATAGGTGCTGTGCATATATATTACAGTTGTGTAACTTAGTGTTCATGTGAGACTCCTAATAATGAGAGCTGGGGAAGTCTCTGACTCTTTTGCTTTCTTTGGACACTCATTTCTAATACCAGATTACCTCACCCAGCCTTAATAGAAGAGGAAGAGACTAGTCACTCTGCTATTTGATATACCATGGCTGGCTTATATCATTGGGAGGCCCACTAGTATCTGAAGAGTAACAGTGGAGAGGAATGGAGTGGGTGGGGGTAGTGTTGGAGGAAGTAGGAAGAGGGGAGTGAGGGAAATTTTGTTTTTCATTAAAAAAAACAAAAATAAATAAATAAATAAATAAATAAATAAATAAACCAAAAATAAATCATGAAAATAACTCCATAACCTAAAGAAGGAGAGGCCTATCAAAGTAAAAAACAAACCAAACCAAAACAAACAAAAAAACATGCAGAACCAAAAATAGACAACATCAGGAAAAACAGTCCATTCTGCCCATAATCATAATGAAAGAACTAAACATAGAGAACAAGTTATAGATGGATATGCAAGGCCTGGAATGGGATAATCAAATGAGGAGGGGGAAAGGAGAGGGACTTGAGGGAGGGAGGGAATATGAGGAGTGACAGCTAAAATTAAGGAATATATCAGTGAATGTATGGAAACCTAGTTCAATAAAAACTTCTTAAAATATATACACATATGATGATGATCTAAATAATATTACCAAATAATGGGGGAGATAGTGTCCAAATGACCATCTCTTGTCACCAAAGGAAGCTTTCAGTTCTGGTACTGGGTTACATCTGAGTTCTTGGCCAAAGGGATTCCACAGGACCCCTAACACAAGCCTTTGCCAAGACTATAGGTTGCTCTCCACAAACTGACAGCAAGGATTCATTGCTGAAGACAACACCTTTATCACTCATCAAACGAGATGCTGGTGATTACATACAGCTTTCAGCTCTGCATTCCATCATCTTTATTAAAAGATGGTACTATGCATACTATCAAAAGAGAAATGCAAACATTAATCCAGCCAAAAATACTTTGATCTACAATTTTGTCCTGCGAGATATGCTAGAGTAATGGTGACACAAAGCTCATGGGAGGAAACAACCAATAATTTATTTTACTTAAGGCCCACTTCATGAGATGGAATCAATACCACACTGCTTTGCTGACCAGAGATTAGATCGCCTGTGGACCTAGTGAAAAGGTAACTAATACTGATCTAACAATTTACTGACAAAATGACTCCTAAGACTATACTACTATGCTCAGATTTGTACCTTGTTCAGCCATCATCAGAGAAGCTTGCTCCTGAAGCTGGCAAGAACAAATAAGAGACCCTCAGACAGACATTACACAGAGTGGATACTTTTGAACAAATCAGGTCTTAATGGCATATTTCCACTAAATCCCTCGAAGAACTCCTCCTCAGAAAAAGAAAGTGTAAGAGCCAGAGAGGAGGAAGGACATGAAGAAAACAAGGCCCTCTGATCAGCATGAGAAAAGCACATATGAAGCCACATTCTGAAGCATACTGCATTGTGCTCCATGTCTGCACCAGTTCTCTACTTATAAATGAGTTTCTAGTTTCATGATTTTATGGGCTTCCCAAGTGTTCAAACATATGGATCTCTGATTTTTGTGCCATTTCTTGTGATGCTTTTGTTCTGTTGATTTGTCTTGTCCAACTCTAAGATGATAGTATTGTTTCATCATATTGTATTTTATTTTGTTATACATTTTAAAAATGAATGAATGAATGAATGAATGAATGAATGAATGAATGAATGAAAATCTAGCCACTAGGGTAAAGGTTAACACCTGAACTGTTGGTTACACCTGCTGGGAGAGGGAAAATCAGGTTTTTTCAGTGCAGACACCCTGTATATATCAACCACTCCAGGGGAGTCTTCATGTTCAGGGTAATTGACTGACATATAATAGACTCCATAGTTTTATGTGTGTGTGTGTGTGTGGGGGGTGCTCACACTTGTTTACACTTTGGTGTTTTTCTTTTGTTCCTTTTTTATTAGTATTAGAAATTTTCTATTCATTTTACATACTGACCACCATTTCCTTCCCCACCTTCCTCTGACCCCTATAGCCTTCCCCCTCAATCCATATACCCAATCCCATCTCCTTCAATGCAAGACCTAGGATGGGGAGTCAGCATAGCTTAATACACTCAGTTGAGGCAGGTCCAAGTCCCTACTCCTGCACCAAGGTTGTATAAGTTGTCCCACTCTAGGATGTGTGGACTCTCAAAAGCCTGCTATGCACCAGGGATGGTTCCTGATCCCACTGTCAGGGTGCCCATTAAGCAGAGCACACTACTCAACTGTCTTGCCTATGCAGAGGGCCTAGTCCAGTCTCATGATGTTTTTCTCTTTTGCTATTGTTTTCATTTGGGGATTTTTTTTACAAGGAATTTAAAGTTGGGTGTGTAAGGAAGAGGAGATGATTTGGAAGGAATTGTGTGAGGGAAATAATTTGATCAAAATACATTTAAATTGCCATGTGTGGTGGTTTTTGCCTTAATCCCAGCACTCAGGAGGCAGAGGCAGGCAGATTTCTGTGTGTTCAAGGCAAGGCTGGGCTACAAACTGAGTTCCAGGACAGGCTCCAAAATCTACACAGAGAATCCCTGTCTCCAAAACAGTGCATATATAAATAAAATTAATAATTTTTTCAAGCAATATAAAATATAAGAGAAATCAAAGCAACAAAAAAGAAGTTACAACTCTCAGCAGCCTTTGTCATCACCAGAGTCTACCTCTATAAGGTTAGCAGTGGCTGTAAGATTGCTTCTCCTCAACTAAATTTTTGAAGAATTCTAACAGTGGACAAGTATTTTTTCTGACAGACTGTTTGCTCAGCACAATTTTGTTTTGCTCAATAAGAAGTACAATTGATATCTTTATCATTGGTATATAAATGTGTAAATGATGGTTACATTTTACATATAACTTTCAAACTACTTAAATTTTTGAGTTGCTGATCAAATGAGAATGCTTTTTTGCTTATATGCTTGGTTTCATTATTATGTGCCCATCATTAGAGGGAAGATTTTTTTTAATTACATGAAAATAAAATAGACAAATGAACTTCAAAATTACTTTCCTTACTAGTCTTTTGAAACAAGGTCTTTTGTACCCAGGGTTGGCCTCAAACCCACCAGACAACCAAGGATGGCCTGTAGTTCTGAGTCAGTCTCTATCTCTCAGTGCAAGGTTTATAGTCATGTGACACCCTGTCAAGGTATGTTTTTTTTTAATTTTTAAATTAAGAGATATCTGTGACATACACATATTACTTAAACATATTTATGACTTGCAGTGGGACATTTCAGTGAAATGAAACCTGCAAAATAACATAAGGGTATGGCCTATGAGAGTATTTAGATATATTTCATTACTTAGTGTTGAAACATTTTAGATATCCTCTTCCAAGACTATTGAAATTTCCAGTGTCTTCTAGTTCACCATGCAGAAACCCTCAGTACTTCAGAGCACAGGAAACCATCCTCCGTGAATGATTGCATGCCTTTGTCCCTCTTCTTTTCATCAAAGGGAGGTGGCATAGATTTCAGCACACCAGTGGTATGACACTGTTTACCCCTTCCCCACTACCACTGGGTTATGAGCTGTATCAAAATTGTTGCATAGACAGAAATGAAAAACCACTAGTGACCCATCCAGCAGGTCAGGTTACTCGTGGGTCTCAACTTGTGAAACACCTGAAAGCCATGGGGAGAGAAAGGGAATGAAGCCAAGCACATATAATGAATGACAAGAGTCAGTCTGAGTCGTGTCAAGGCTCCGTTTACTAACTGAATTGCTGGTGCTTTTATACAGGGCTTTGGATAAGGAGGGGGCAGAGAAAGGAGAGTGGAAAATTTTCAGAAGAAGTCAGAGTGGTCGGGGGGAGGTGAAGTCTCTTTGGTCCAAGGCTTTGAAGCTGGCCGATTACTGTTCAAGGTTATATCTAAAAGTATATTTCTTAGTTAGGCCAAGGCCATCCTGACTTTGCAAGCCTCCTAGCAGAAATTCAAAGCACAATAGATCTAATTCACATAGGCCTGGGTCTGTCTCCAACACACTAGAACAAGTTTGAGCTACCCTAACCTACTTCAGGGTCAAGTAGGGTGGACTAGGAGGCTGGAGAGTAAATGACAGATGCACTTTAATAAAGGAAATGGGGTATAATCTCACATTTAGTGACTCTTCATGATCCTACCAGTGATAGAGTAGGTGGAATAGGGATATTGAACAATGTGGGGTGCTGCATGGGATGAATTGCTAAAGGATTTTGTGATTGCTATAAGAATGACAGTTACCTTTTTCATGTCTTCATAGCTCAGTAACAGGAAGTTGTCATTTTCTCTCATAGACAGCCAGTCACGGGTGTGCTCAAACCATGATCCATATGGCACTGTGTGAAAGGGAAGGAAATTATTGATTACACAGAATAAAATTGAGGTCTGCCTATTATTATTCACTGTCTGCAAATGGCAGACAACTTTACTAAGAAAAATAAACCAGTATTTATAGCATTTAATGTGATATTTTATGTAGCCATGTCAGAGGAGCAGTAGGTGGCAAGTGAAGATGAATAGGTTGGTCCACCAGGAAGGAAAGTTTGAACGGGTGAATCTCAGATAGGTAAGGCCCCAAAGGCTTTGGCTCTAGAATGTCTTTTGCCAATGTTGCACCTTTACATTTTTCCACTGCTATTTTCCTATGGTGTCTAACATGGTGTGAATGCATGTGGGAAGATCCCTAATTCCCTTAATTTATTATGCCTATCTCCAGGAAATATCCCATTCTACTGGTCATTTTTATTTGTGGATTATTAAGAAAATGATTTCCTCCTAAGCTATTCCATTTAAAGCAATGATTTTATACAAAATAATAGTGTTAGTTTAAATGGGATTTTGGTGATATAGGTTCTTTAATAAGTATAGTAATTGATTATGATAGAGTTTAGTTTAGATGGGAAACTAATAAAGTCAAAAGCAATATATGGTGTTTCCCCTGCCCATGATGAAGTATGGACTGCAGAGGATAGAAAATAAGAAAAAGGAAATGTCACACACCTAGTTTCTTTTGAGGATCCATATGGATTGTGGTTTAGGTTAATGATTAAGAAAAACAATTGTGTTGTAGAATATTATTTTAAAGTATGCTACTTTTTAAAGTTGCATTTGTTTAACTCTGTGAAGTTGTGTTATGATACCTGTCTAAACACCTGATGGTCTAATAAAGATCTGAAACCAATAGTGAGGCATGATAAAGGACAGAAGGGACTGGCAGGCAGAGATTATATAGAAGAATTCTGTGAGTAAAAAAGATCAATGAATGAGAGAGAAGAAGGAGGACATCAGAATCAGCCAACCAGATACACAGCCAGTGCCAGTAGGAGTAAGAGTAAGAGTAAGATTTACAGATGTAAGAGAATGGGAAAATCCCAGAGGCAAAAGGTAGATGAGATAACTTAAGTTAAGGAAAGCTGGCAAGAAACAAGTCAAGCTAAGCCCAGGTATTTACAACTAAGAATAAGCCTCCTTGTGTGATACATTTGGGAGGTGAGTGGTAGACCACCCAAAAGAGTAAAAAATGAACAACAACACAATTGTGTTCCAAAAGTTAAGCTAGCTCAAGTTCTTTTAATCTTAATGTTGAGAGATGTGACATGGGCTTCAGTGTGCATCATAGCTAAAACAAAGCTTTCAATATGACTTACAGATAAGATGAGATATTTTTGTTAATAACTTTAAGATGAAAAACCTGGGAAAACCATCTAAAAGCACATAGTTGAGTGAGGGACTCATTGAGGTCAAGAAACAAGAACAAAGCAGCCTAGTTATTATATGCGGATGGATCTTTCGTGTTAGGATGGTTTGGCAATCCAAGATGATGATTAATTCCTCAATTCCTTAAACCCTGATAATTAATTCAAAGACAGTAATTAATTAATGCCCATTTATGCCCTCTGCTTCCTGATACAAAAAAGCTATTGATGAATGAATACACAATCTGAGTATTTAAAAGACAGAAGACTGATTGTTTTTCATACATAATAATTTAGGTTTGTTATTATTTTAAGGTTGTTTATAAGATTACCATTTGAGATAAGTAATAAAATCATTGATCCTTCTTTTGTAACCACAAAATTCAGCCTGGCAGTAAAAGAATGGCTGAGAAATATATCTTACTTGCTTGTATTCTGTTAATCTATACCAAGTTGCTTGGATATGAATGTATGTAGGTTCTTGGGATAATTTGTTTTGCATCCATCATATGTATGATGTTTAATCATTTGAGGGAAATTGGAAATCATGTTTTCTAACTGTATTCATTGTAATCATGCACTTGAAAAATAGAATGTAACCACATTGTAAGTTTTATATTGCTTGAGAGATTTTGTTCAGATATATAAGCTGTAAGAAAAACATAGAGGAAGAACAGAGAGAAAATGATGGAGAAATATAAATGTTTGTGCATGTTTCTTCCTTTTTTGTTGGCCCCAGAGAGTTAAATTTTGTCCTCTCTCTGGTCCCAGGGAATTAAGTGTTACACTCTCAAATAGAAAAGTCAAGTTAAGTGATTAGTTTGCTGACTCCATGGCTTCCCCTTCAATCCTTGAGCTTCTGAAGGCTGGTCATCATTTCAATGATACCATTTGCCACACACACACAGTTAGTAAGCAGATAAAATCCAGTTCATTAGTGAACTCATCACCTCACAGATTTACTACTGGTGCCATGAGGAGACATCCTATTGGCAAGTAGCAGTGACAAAGGCATGAGTTGGTAAAATGTGATCACAACAGTACAGGAAGCCAGAAGTTTCTGAGCATTTCCCGTTTGGAACTTTTTACCATCATGTCTGGAGAACTCTATTAACCCCTTCTGAGGGAGATCTCTTCCCACTAACATTCATCTCTAAGGTTCCACAACTTGTGGATAGTGACTCCTTAAGACCAAAGACACCAAAACATAGACAGCTAGAGATGCTCAAGGCATAGCCTTCCACATTCAACCAAATGCTTCACTTACATTCCTAGTACTACTTTGATGTGTTTTCAATAATCAGAGTGTCCTAACTGTTCCTGGTCTAGTTGTGCTGTCTCTTCATGCCTCACCCTCCATTGCAGGCTTGTATTGTTCCCCATTATCTGAAGAACCAACTGAATCAAGTCAGGAGAGAAAGAAAGACTTAAGCCAGTGCCAGAGAAGTAGGATACATGAATTCAATGAATGTAAGATATGATTGAAACCTGGTGGTGATAAATGAGCTACAGAGAATGTGTAGAGATGAAGTGAATTGCATAATATATGAGAGAATTAAGTGACTTAAAGAGATTGAAAGCTGGGCTCATGTGATAGCTCAATGGAAATCAATTGCCTTGTATGTCAGACGACCTGAGTTAGGATCCTCAAAAAAAAAATATTCAAACATGGTGATGCAGCCTGTTTTTTTTTAACCTAGTACCCCTTCTATGACATGAGAGGTGGTGACAGGAGATTGCCAGCAAGCTTAGAACCTGCCAATTTGCCACACACAGGGATGTACAAGAAGAAGGAGATTGTCTCAAACAAGGTAGAAATCAAGGTTCAACACCTGATATTATCATCTGTCTTTAGCATAAGAACACCTACATTCTCACATTTGCATGCACTTCATCATAAACACAAATACATACATGCATAAAAGGAAAAGCTACAAGCCATGAGAAATGTTGTGTCACACATATGTAATGCCAAAATTAAGAAGGGAGAGCCCAAAGACCAGGGATTCAATGTAATTTTCAATTACTAAATGAATTTCTTGTCAACTTGGGATACAACAGATCCTGTCTCAAACTGAAAAAAAACCAAAAGCATGTTAGTGACTGCACCAAAAATAAGCCAATGAGAAATACTGATAATTAATAGCAGTTCTGCTTTGGAAAGTTGTTTTAAAAGGTATTTGTTTAGGGACATGAATTACAAAATGTATGCCAACAAGGCTGTAGTTGGAAGATTTCCTGTGTCCTGACCTGCTGGCAGTAGGGACACATCTCTCCCACTCTCATCCCCCAAGTAAACACACAGAAGCTTATATTAATTATAACTACATGGTCATGGCTCAAACTTTTTGCTAGCTATTTTTTATATCTTAAATTATCCCATAACTATTAATTTGTGTATCTCCACATGTTCTGTGGCTTTAACTGCATCCCGTTACATGTTGCTCCTTGGATGGCTCACTGGCATCTCTTCTCTCCTTTCTGTCTCTCTCTTTTAATTTCCAGCCTGCCTGTAAGCTGCCTTGTATATATCAAATGGCTTTATTTATCAACCAATCAAAGCAACACATATGCACAGCATACAGAACGACATTTCCTCACCATTTTCCTTTTTTCTGTCTAAACAAAAGGAAGGTTTTAACTTTAACCTATTAAAATTATGAATAACAAAAGAGTTATCAAGCAATAATTACAGTTACAATATCTAGTCTATTTGTATTTTGTAAAATTAAGGAAAATATTCTATCTGTCCTATATTTGTGAGTCTAAGGTTTCATATGTAATTTGTCTTTTATCATAACCAAGGAAAATTATAATTAGAACTATCTAGTCTTCAACTACATCGAAGACCCCAGAAGGATATATTACTTAAGTAAACAAGAAATACATTGTATGCAACTTCCAAAAATCTAGAATGACAGAGAAAGCTGGCTACCTGGACAGTTACCTGCAACATTGGGGCATCCTTATTCAGTCTATAGGCCTAGTGTCTCTCAGTTGCTTCTCTCTGTGTCCTGTGGAAAGTCTGGCAGTCTCATCTGTTAAGTAGGAACCTGAAGAACCATCTTATCTTACAAAATTCAGTGGTCACCTTTTATGGGTCCTGCATGTCCACTTTTTACAACATATTGTCAAGCAGTCAAGGCAAGGGCAATTTTTTTGTCCAGTGGCTAACTTTTGAAACAAAGAAAGCAAACTTCATAATGAGTTTCTTCAATGCCCATTATCTTCTCTGAAGTAGATTGGTGCTACCAAGAGCGGACATGTCTCAATGTCCAGAAAGTCAAAGTTCTTAAAACATTTTAAATGCAATATTCTGTAGGTCTTTGAAGTGTTTGAAAATTACATACATAATTGAAATATATCTATGTATATCTAGATAACTTAACTAACATGACTATAAGTTTGATTATCATAGATGATTAACTATAAATATGTATTTCTTAATGATACATTACAACTTCAAATGAGTTGCACAAACAAAATACTTCCAAAAAGAGTATAAATATACATACAGAATAACAAAATTAACTTTAAATTTGTGTCAATAAACTAAAATCCATAGCAATGTAAAACATTTTTAAACAATAATCTACCCTTTCATCCTATCATATCTATAACATTCTCTTTTCCTCTTTAGAAAGAAATTGCATTTATAATCCACCTGCTTTAAATAAAAATAAACATTTATAAACAATATTTTGGGAATTTGGTAGTAGGTTCTTATACTACCCCTGCTGGTTGAGGGTGCTGGTAGTCTTAGGGGAATCCTGAGAAAATTTGAGATAATGTTCAAGTCCTGGGAAGCCTGGTTATAACCATTCTTGATAGGTACTACCTGTTAAGGTTCAGGATGTCTGGTTTGATAAAATCTGAACCTTCTTAACATGGAACAAATCCATAGCCTCTTGCTTTCTGTGGAAACAAAAGCAGAGCCTCCTTTCCAAAGCAACATGTCCTTAGATCCAACTTTTGAAGTCAAAATACCTTTAAAATACATATATTGGTTTAACTTAGCAGCCCTTAAAATCAAATGTCTTTCTGCAGTTAAAAATCCCAATGACAATATAATCCAGATTCTGTGTATGATTTCCATCTTTATGTGGCTCATTTTTTATATTACTTTTACTGTCTCTTTAAATACTTTACTCTTTATAACTTTTGATTTTATATAACTCTCTATATTCCTTTTCCTCTCTCCTCCAAGCCTATATATATTTTTACACACACTGTACACTGTTTAGGATTTATCCCATTTGAATCTGTCTCATTGTGAATCTATTGCTTTAAACTGCAGTGGCTAGTACTGAAGTGGCAGTCTTGGGTGCTTACTCTGCCCACCTCAGCTTTTTCAATGTGGTGGAGATAATTCACCACTGTCTCTGGGATCCATGCTGTCACTGACTCTAGGAGGCTGTGGGTCTTTGCTTCCATGCAGCAGTGTGTAGCCCAAAGCCTCTTCCTTTTTTTTCTTTTGTCCGTACTAGCAAAAGCTAAATCCACCATGCAGCATGGAGATGCCTCTGTATACTCTGGAGGGAATCTGCCATGGTCAAGTCCACATGCCACAAACCTGCCATACTCAAGCCCGACAGACACACTAGGAAGCTATTTTTAGCCCCTTTTAGAATCTTTTTTTTTTAAGCTTTCTCAAGGCTGGGCGGTGGTGGCACATGCCTTTAATACCAGCACTTGGGAGGCAGAGACAGGTGGATCTTTGTGAGTTCAAGGGCAGCCTGGTCTACAGAGCAAGATCCAGGAAAGGTGCAAAGCTACACAGAGAAACCCTGTCTCGAAAAACAAAACAAAAAAAAGAAAGAAAGAAAAAAGAGCAGACAAATATTCAACCACAAAAATGTCATATATACCAAGATCTATGATTAACATAGATGCAAAGTTTCTCAATAAAATACTTTGTTAAATATTCAGGAACTTATCAAAGGATAGTAAAATGGCTGAACATGTAAAGTTGTTTATTGCCAAACCTTGTAAGTTTTTCTCTGGTTTCCACCTGCACATTTGGGTATACATGGACCCACACAATATACATATATATGTACATGCACATGCACAAGTACACACACACACACACACACACACACACACACACACAGACATGCACACTATATCAAAACAACCATTCACCATGATCAAGTTGACTTTATTCCAGAGACTCAGTGACGGGTTGGTTCAATGCACAAACATCAATCAATATAAATTAAATAGTATAAATGGACTCAAGAACAGAAAAACCATTGTAATCTGTGTAGATAAAGAAAAGAATTTTTGATAAAATTTATCAGTTCCTCATGTATAAAATGCCAAAGAACTTAGAATAGAAGGAACATATTTCAACATTGTATTGGCTATATGTAGGAAAACTGTAGCTTACATTCCACTAGGTAGGGGTAAATCCAATATATTTCCAGTACAAGCAAGAAGAAAATGAAGTGACTTCCTCCACTCTTTTTAATATAGTACCAAATTCTAAGATAGAAAAAAAGATATATGAACAAATAAAAGCTGTACAAATAAGAAAAAATCAAGTCAAAGTACCTATTCTTGAGTGATACAATTCTATCAGTGCAAGACTGAAAGTGTTTAGCAGAAAACACTTAGATCTGATAAAGACTTTTAACAAAGTGACAGGGTACATAATTATCAAACAAAAATAAATAGTTTTTCTCTATAACAATGATGAACAAATTGAGAAACAAATGAGAGATATCAGTCTGTTAACATATGTCTAAAGAAAACACCTCAGAATAAATCTAAACAAGTGTGCTGGCTTGTAAAAATGTCCCATATAATGTTCAGGCTTGAATACTTGGTTCGCAGTTGGTTTATCTTATGGGAAGATCAGCAAGTATGAACTTGCTGGAGGAAATATGTCACTGGAGTGGGATTTAAGGTTTCAAGGACTAACTCTGTTTTGAGTGCTCTCCTTCTGCCTCCTGTTTGTGGGTTGAGGTGTGAGATCACAGGTGTTATCCCCATGCCATGCCTGTCTCCCTGGTGCCATGCTTCCTGCAATGGTAATGATTGACTCTTATCACTCTGGAATCATAAGTTCCAAACAAAGCATTCCTTCAATACATTGCCTTGTTCATGGTGTTTTATCACAGCAATAGAAAAGTAATGAATACACCCAGGAGGCAAAGTCCTCATTACTGAAAAGCTCAACGCATTGAAGACAGAATCTTATGCAGATGTTAGGAGATGGAAAATGTTCCCATGGTCACAGACTAGAGAAATTCATGTGATGAAAATGCCCATTCTACCAAAAGCAATGAACAGACTCATTACAAGACTAATCAAGATTTTAGTGTTATCCATAGAAATAAAAATTAATAATCTTCCAATTATTACAGGATTGTTGGATGCTCATTCTTAAATTCAACACTACAGAACTGTCTCTAATCCTCAGGGATCATTGCAGAAGAGAGAGTGTAAATAATGTAAAGGCTAAAAAAAGAAAGAGAAGGGATGAAAAATACTGACATGTGGGCATGACAGAACAAGTGTGCTAATGATCTTAAAGCAGCTGAAGCAGCTGCAAAGATCCTGTATAAGGCTAGCCCAACAATGAGGTATCATGGACTGAGCAAGATACTCATTGGACACTACAACTCCATAATGAAATTATGAATACTGAATGATTCTGGGTGGTAGGAAGACATTATCATCAGTTGTGTCCCCAGTGAGGTGCCAACTCGGTTTCCATTAGTATTCAAAACCCTACATTCCCACAGAAGATAAAAATCATGGTTTAATTGAATGGGTCACCAATAAAGAGATGTGAAAGTTAAAAAAAGAGAACTGTAGGGAATGGGGGTTACTAAATGTGAGAGGGAGATAAGAGAGGGAAAGGGGTTTCAATAAGCAGAATATAATTAATACATCTTTTAATTTCTAAAGAACAAATTCAATAATAAATTCATACAAAAGCACAACAATTCCAGATAATCAAAGCAACCTTGGAAAAAGATAGGACCTTATTTCAAGTTATACTACAGTGACAGAGTAATGAAAACTGCATAGAACTGGCACAAAACAAACATGTGGATTAATTGAATAGGAAACCAGGACATAAGTTCACACAACTGCAGGCACTGTATTTTTGACAAAATACCAAAAACATGCATTGGAAGAAAGATGGTATCTTCAGTCCATGGTATTTTGGAAACTAGATTGCTATGTGTAGAAGAATGAATTTCAATCTTAATCCTTCATCACACACACAAACACACACACACACACACACACACACACACACACACACACACATTCACACCAATTGTAAGTGTATCAAGACCCTCAACAGAAGACACAAAACTCTGACACAGTTGAGGAAAATACAGAATGTGCACTTTGAGAGGTAATCACAGGTAAGGACACTCTAAATGCTACTCATCTCTCTCAGAAAATAAGGTAACTACTCAACAAGTGGGACCCCTTGAAATTAAAAAATTTCTATCCACCAAAGGAAATCATTAATCATGTGAAGATTCAGCTAATAAAATGGAAGAAAGCTTTGCCAGTTATATGCTTCCAGACAATGTGCATCTAGTATCTAAAAAGAATTAAAGATAATAAAATATTCAATAGAAAGAAAGAAATGGATCAAAACCTGTGGTATGGAACTAAAAAGTATACCATAAAAGAAAGAGAATGCCTCATATGAATTTTGAAAGTGTTCATCAACATTGGCTAGCAAGGAAATACAAATAAAAACTAAAAACTACTTAAGAGTCCATCTTATCTACGTCAGAATGGCCACCATTATTAAAAAAAAAAGAATATGCCAGAGCTGTAACATAAGAAAATGCATCTCAGAAACAACAACAAAAAAGACAAAAAAGGAAAAAAAACAAATAAATGTTTGAAGTGTATGTTGAAAATGTTTGAAAAGAGAAGATAATTTAAATATAAAGGGATGAGAAAGGAGTAGATGCAAGTAATGGACAGGACAGTTGAAAGAGAATAGAGGCTAATGTTATTCTTGTTCTAAATTTCTCATGGATTTGGGGGTTTGTGGTCCAAAATTGGGTGAAATATAAGCAATATTGAAATTATAACATTTAATATGATGTTTCCCAGCTCCTCTTTTGGATAGCAATTCTAACTGTATATAAATTCATTAAAATGTACCGACTTTGAGTCTCAATAATTTTGGTGAATCTGGTTTTTATTTATGTGGAAGTTGCTTTATAATAAAATTTAGTTTTTAATTTCTTTTAATTTTCAGAAAAAAATGTGGGGAAAGAAAAACACTGTTGGGACTGAAAACTGCACAGCCATTATTTAAATCACTGTGGGAAGCATTAAAAAAGCTGAAAACAGAAATTCCATATGACCCAGCTATCAAATCCTAGGTATATACTTAAACTACGTAGGTATATACTACTATAGACTTAGATATATACAACTACATAGGTACTTGAACATTTGTACTAATTGCAGCTCTATTGAAAATAGCTACAGAACAGATTTAGCCTAGATGCTCATCAGTTGAAAATAGATGAGATTTTGATATGTACACACAATAAAATTTCATACAGTTATAAAGATGAAATTACAAAATTCACAGTAAAATATTTGGAATGGGAAATATACTTAATGAGGTAACACAAACACAGATAGACAAACACTGCATCTTTTGTCTCATATTTGGGTCCTAGACAAAGTCTTTGCATGTTTACTTTGATCTGCGTATAAAGGAGAGGAAGGCAGAAAAGAACCATTAGAGGAGTAGCAAGGAAAAAGAGACCTTAAGGAGAGAGAAGTACCAGGACACATATGGTATCAATATGAAGGAAGGGAATATGAGACGGATTGTGTTGATGCAAAGATGGGGTGGGTAAATTAGGAACAGAATTAACCAAAACCAAGAATATATAAAAATGTCATGTGGAAACTCATTAGTTTGTAAGCTCATTAAAAATGTATTAAAGAGTTTAAATCAAGATAGCTTTCATGAGCAGATACTACTGCTCCCAGAAGTTATTGGTTATAAAATGAAAACTCCATTGCTGTTATTGGGATACCTCCCTAGAAATTGTTGCCTAAAATGGGCCTGAGGAGCTAAATAATGTAGGCAATTGTCACTATTGTCAGTTGCCCACAAAAACTGGTTGGTAAGACCCTATTTATTTATTTATTTATTTATTTATTTACTTACTTACTTACTTACTTACTTACTTACTTACTTACTTACTTATTTTGGCTTTCGAGACAGGGTTTCTCTGTGTAATTTTGGTGCCTGTCCTAGATCTTGCTCTGTAGACTGGTCTGGCCTTGAACTCACAGAGATCCACCTGGCTCTGCTTCCCGAGTGCTGGGATTAAAGATGTGCACCACCACTGCCCAGCTAAGACCCTATTCCTAAAGCCAATCTCATAGTCTTGTCACATAACATGAGGAAAGAAAACTGGGAATGAGCTGAAATATACCTTTCTGCTGAATAGCCTTCATTGTAACAGAAGGTTTTATGTAGGATTCTTGTCAATAATATTACTAAGCTATGGACACTGATATCTATATTTCAATAATCCATACAACATACACCCACTGGTGCAATAACTGCAATTGTGGTATCAGAGTAACAAATCATTTTCTGATTGAGAAGACTTCACATCTGATACAGTCAGCATAGTCAGGTATCCATGATGGGGAGGGAATAGGTCCTAGTGTTGTTGCTATCACTGTTGTTCTGTTAACCACAAGGTAAAACATCTTCAATGGTACTAGAAAGACTAGATACTCCAAATATTGCCAGGATGGTTAGTCATAGGTCAAGCTGTAGCTGTGCCATTAGGCAGTGGCTTGTGAGAACAAGAAGACTTCACAATTAGGTTTGTAATGGTAATGATCCTTGGATCAACAGGTTAGTAGAGTGTAGAGGAATAAGATGGAGTCAAGAAAAATAATTACAGCATATACTAAAGGCTAGAGTTGTAATCAAGTTAGATAACATAAATGACTTGGGGGTTGAGCCCCAGGATTAAATAAACAGAATATAGAAGTGAGTGCTTGTAGTCCTAGAACTCATGAGGTAGAGGGAGGAGGAGCAGATCTCCAAGGTAATCCCTATCTGCATAGAGAATTTGAAGTCTAGCCTAAGCTATATCACATCTTGTCTTCATTAGTGTAACTGAGCCTCCCTCAACCCCTATATTTAACAGGACACTCACCATTTCCTTTGAGGAACCATTCAAAGTAAGTTTCTAGTGACTCTGGATTATCAATAAGTTTTGTGTTACGACGGAAAAAATAACCAGACACAAGAACATCTCTGGGATTTCTGATGACATAGATCACCTTAAATGGAAAAACATGTAAATGAAGGTCAATATAGTCATAAACCAATTTTATCTGGCATAGTTTATATGAAAAGTCAATCAAATATCAGTGCGGTTTCTAAAAATATTTATTATTTTTATTTCAACAAAATATGAACAGAAGTGCAAAATATGTTTATCAGAATCTTCTTTTATAATTTTATTTGGTTTACAAAAATGTAACAGCAAAATGACTGAGGTCACTAATACTGTAAAAAAAAAAAACCAACAGCAACAAAAAAAGACAAGATTGATTCAATACTTGTAAAGATCAATATCTTACAGTGTGAAAGACTATCCATCCACTGTGAAAGAATGTCTTATATACACGGAATAATGCATACTATGTTAAATATATCTGAAAAATGACAAACTAATTGGTTTCTGTAAGTGTAACTATAAAAGAAAACTCTCAAAAGAATCCTGATGCAGCGTTTAATGCTAATGTTTCATTGCAAAATGGTGAACACGAAGACCCATGAGCATCTAAAAAATGCTGAGACAGAAAGAAATAGACTTCCCCAGGGAAAAGTATAACAATTGATTATGCAATACCAATTTCTTAGCCTTGAAAACATACATACAAGTAACATTATACATACTGAGCAAATTGTACCAAGGTACTTAGGAATATGTAGATACATATACAGATGTAACAAAAAAATCATGAAAAAAACACAAATTTGAAAGAGAGAAAAGAGGGGTATGATGGTAAGCCTGGAGAGAGGAAGAGGAAGGGGGAATAATGTATGTAATTATAGTACAATCTCAAAAACAGAAATAATTTCAAAAAAATATTAATTAATTAATGAAATTAATATTTTGTCCCAATGCTCATTGTGACATTATTATATAATTCATCTTTTAGGCCTTAATTTCTCCAGACACAAGTTTTCCAAATCCAGATAAGACACACATATATAGATTTATGATCACAATTTCATTGTGATAGTTTCAAGAGAGATTATTTTCTACATTTGTCTTTGTAGTTTAAGCATAAATACTTATAGGTCCTAAGGTGTGGTGACTTCCACAAAACTTTCTTATTAACAGTGAGCGATGATGTGTCAGAACCTGGATATTTCTGATTCCTTTAGGAGATTCGATATCAGTGATGTAGGTGATTTTTGTGGCTCTTGGTGTCAGTGGACAGCTAGACACAGCAAGACACCATGGATACAGATAAGCCATGATTGTTGAACAATCACCCAAATTACAGCATTAGTGCCTGTTCAGGCTGCTTCCCCTATGAGCAACTCTGCTTGGGAGATTCACCCATTAGGTATGGGCTATGTGTAGAATTAAGATTAGCTAAATGACTTTGATGACAACGAAACAGTAATATCTACTGTACACTAGAGTTTGAACTCTACTTGACCTGTATGTGTAGTCCCTGATGCCCTACTGTGATAATACCTTTTCACATTATATCTGCCTAGGATCACTGAGAGGTGGTTGATATCATGGTACTCTGATATAGTCTGAGGAGGGGACAGATTAGCATCACCTAGTGCATGAGAATCCCAACTTCCCTCTCCAAATCTACACAGATTGCATTTCAGGCAGAGATCCAGGGCCCAACTCAGTAGAATAAGTTCAATGAGCATTTGGCCAAAGATTTCTCAACCACTGGACACTGACCTTGGCCTTGGATCTGAAGAAAGACTTGGGGAAAAGATGAATAGGGAGGTTAGAGGTCATGAGGCGTGGTCCTTCCATATTTGCTAATGTTAGATGTCCCTTTTGATACTCTATCCAGGGCGAGCGTTCCCAGATAGGCACAGATTGGATCCATTTGGGATTTCCCTTGGTCTGAATCAAGCAGACAGTCTCAATCAGCCAGTGAGTTCCTGAACAAGAAGGAAAAGTTATTGTCACTCATTTCAAGAGCACTTCTGAAAAGCCTTAAATAGAATATACAACCATACAATTTACAATGCAGCTGTTTCCAAGCACAAAAGCATGTAGTATTTGCAATATCCACATTGTGTAAGTACAAAATATATTCTTCCAGAAGATTCAAAATACTTCACCTAAAAAAACTGAGAATTTTACTCAGCAAACCCCACCTGCCTATTGAACATTCCCTCCAGTCAAGAACGATTTTGGTTCTGGTGAATTCAGTTATTCCAGATATTTGTCAGGGATGCAGTCATGGAATCTGTCCTTGAGATTGGAACCTTTCATTTACTGCAATGTCATTAAATTGCATCCATCCTGCACTGTATGTATTGGTACTGCTTCTCTTTAACTTAAATAAGTTCCCTGTGTCTATTTATCATACACATGTGTATTTGTGATTATATGCTCGCTTGTCAATGAGTGTTTCTCTAGCATTATTCTCTGGGCTATTATCTGAATCCTTTTCCTGCAGTCCACTGTCCTTAGATTTTCCATGTTATTGCCCTTTGATGTTAGCAACCTAATACTTAACCAATGTTTACTGCTTCTGCCACCCACCACACTCCTCCCCCAAATGACCATGATGCCTTTCTTCTTTCCTTGAGTTTTGAGACTCTTTCCTCTACCTGAAGAAGGTCCATGGTAATTCTTCTACCTGACTTTGTCCTCTCCTCCACATATTCCTACATTCATGCCATTTTTCTTGATGCTATTTTATCTGTTTATTCTCATCATTACCTCTCTTCCACACAGAGACCAACCAATGTCAGAATCTGCTTTAAGAAACACTGTCATTGCTCCAAGGATCAGCTCTGGCACTGCTAGTGCCTTAGCTGCTCCTCTGACTACATTGGTTAGGTTAGAGTTCTTCCTCTGAGTCAAAATGCTCTCAGATACAGCTCTCCAAGCCCACAAACCATTGAACACATGAGATATATAAAGCATTCCATTCACCACCTGAATGAAGGATGATTAAAGCCCAAAACTTCCACAGACATTTCAGGATCATTCTCAATGATGTTCCTTACCTGATTTAGGATAACTCAGTATGACCGTGTCTTCATCTCTGATCACAAACTTATGGATTTCTTCAATAATTTCTCTTTTATGTGCTATAGCAAAGAAAGGTATTCCTTCAAACCAAAAGAAGGCTGACATCCCAAAACCTCTTTCTTGGTGCTGCGAGAATTCCAGCATTGACCACCTGTTCAGCTTAAAGCAAATACTGAGAGGTAAAATTTATAGTGCAGGCAAAAAATCATTAACATCCCAAAGTTTGTATTGAAATGATCTGCTGATAGGAAGAAATACAGATTGCAGAAACCAGTCAAAGGTTGCTGTATTAAGCAACTGTAGCTTATTCAGAGATTGTTCCAGAGAATTGTGATCCTGAGGTCATGACCCAAAACCAGAAACTCAAAAACAAGTACTTAGACATTGAAATAAGGCTTAGTTTAAAATATTTTCTAATACAATTAAGCATTCACAATGGTTTCAAATGTGCAAAAAATTTACACAGACCATAAAAAATTTTGCCCTGAAAAAAAGTTGTCCTGTACAATCATTTTTTTTTAAAGTAGGGATTGTTTTTGATAAATATAGTGCCTTCACTGCACCGCAGCCTCCTTTCCCCCTCCATTGCCTTCTTCCCTTTTCCATATTCATAATCCTTTCTTTAGTTTTCACTGCTGTGTTTATGCGATCACATATTTACACAACATACAGAGTCCATTTAGTTCCATTTGTATATGAATGTGTCCTTAGATGAGCACTTGGGATTGAACAACCAATATGGGATTTCCCCTCCTGAGGCAGTTGAATCTACCTTCATTGACCTGTTTTTTTTTTTAATCTAGGGATAAGACAATGTAAAATTTCCTCTATCATTATTTGGGTAAAAACTGATTCATTTGTTTAAGTATACTGGTGAGAATTCAAAGTTGTATTGCTCTGTCATGGCTGTAGGTAAATCTATCAACAGATATCCTTAGGCTCTGTGTTTTTCCCAAGCATTAGGTAGATGGTGAGAGACCCTAACCCTTCAGGCTTACACCCCCAAGCCTCAGGAAATGAGAAACTTCAAGCACCAGGAAGTGAGAAACTAAAAATCTAGTTCCCAGGGCAAGCTGACCACCCCTGCAACAATACAACAATGTAAAGAGATTTCTGTTAAGAGATGTGCTCAACTGTGACTGGGATAGTTTGCAAATGTTCCAGGAAGGGCCACTGTGACCTGTGTGTAGGCTCCACTCCCCACCCCTGAAACCCCCCTTGAGGTTGACGTAACTGTACCCACTGTACCCACTCTGTGATCACTCTGTGATTGTATGAGAACTGTAATCCTGTGGCTTTGGTGGGTTTTTCCTTTAAAAGCGCCTATGAACTATGGTGCAGTGCGATTCTTGCTCTTTGAGCAGAGTTTGCCTGACTGGTGCCTCCAACACTGTGGAGACCTGGGTATGGACTGGTCCCTGTCTTTTATGGGATTGGAAGCTTCTTGGTCTGCACTCAGATATAGTTTATCCTTCTCAGATCTCTGACAGTACTGATGGCTAGGCTAGCTCTAACTTTGTCAGCATGGCAGCATCAGACAACCAGATCCTTCTACAAGGCCATAGCTAGCATGTTAGCTCACTTTTAAGAAAATGTTCTAAGATATAAAAGTTTAAATAAGTCATAAAGGTTCAGATATGAGTCTAAAATGAGATATGTTTCAGATTACTTTCCTGTTCTATGGTTCAGAACTTAGCATTTAGGAGTCCTGATGAGCTGGTAAAACAATGACTACTTACTGTTCAGTCACAAGCTCAACATTTTGGATTTGTTTAGATGTCATCTAAATATGTTTAAATGTAAACCTAAAAGTGCTTCTCACCAGGCCAAAAATCTTTATACCTGGCTTTCTGGACAGAAAAAAAATGCCCAAATCTGTAGTTCTTGTTGGGACTCAAAGGTATGAATCCACTTCTGCTGTTTTACAGATACCCATTACCTGCTTTGTCTACAGACTGGTAATACTAATGTATCTAAAACTTTTATGTCATTTTGTAAGTAGGCCTCAAAGAATCAAAAGAGTTTTAAAAACCTAGACCCACTTCACAGAGGTCGAAAGGACCCCAGATAAGTATTCCTGAAGATGGTATTTTTCCTCTCTCCTGGTCTTGGGACTACTGCTATTCCCATTACTAAGGGTATGGACCAAAGTGTTCCAAATAAGTTCATAAATTTTAACTTCTGTTCCTAGTATAAACTTGTCTCAACAGATTTCTACTTGCTTGGCAGACACCTCCAAGTTTCAGTTGCTGACTTCACTGCTCCAGATGACTGTGGGCTCCGGACTTGCTAGAGACTAACGTGGACCAGCCCAGCTAACATGATTCTTCTCTGTCCCTATGGGGTCAGGCAGCTACATGCTACTGACAAATGCCCCCTTTCACAGTCTTTGACTAGCTTTCCAGCCTTTTGGGGGGGGGCTGATAACGGCACCCCAATGCCAGCTCGAAGCAGTTCCAGAGGAGAATACATCGTCCCATGTTCCCTGGTCAGAAAAGGCTGGAATGCTAGATCAAAAGAAAACTCCCTGGCATAGAAACAAGATGGCTAACTATGCATGACCATCACAGGCCATGAGTTACTAGAACAGGCCATGAGTTACCATAATTTTAAAATTAAAATTTGCCAAAAAGAAAATGGGGGAATGAAAGACCCTAACCCTTCAGGTTTACACCCCCAAGCCTCAGGAAATGAGAAACTTCAAGCACCAGGAAATGTGAAACTAAAAATCTAGTTCCCAGGGCAAGCTGACCACCCCTGCAACAATACAACAATGTAAAGAGATTTCTGTTAAGAGATGTGCTCAACTGTGACTGGGATAGTTTGCAAATGTTCCAGGAAGGGCCACTGTGACCTGTGTGTAGGCTCCACTTCCTGCCCCTGAAACCCCCCTTGAGATTGACGTAACTATACCCACTGTACCCACTCTGTGATCACTCTGTGATTGTATGGGAATTGTAATCTTGTGACTTTTTGTGGGTTTTTCCTTTAAAAGCACCTACGAACTATGGTGCAGTGCGACTCTTGCTCTTTGAGCAGAGTCTGCCCGACTGTATACAGCCTTAATAAAAACCTCTTGCTATTGCATCAACTGGACTGGAGTCTGGGTTCTTGGGGCGCCCACTCAGGACCCTAAACTTTGGGGTCCAACAATGGGATTCATTGTAAAAAGTTTTGAAACTCTGTGTGTTTGGTCCTAGTTTTTGGTACCAAACTGAATGTAAGTTTTGCAACTCTGTGGGTTTGGTCCCAGGTGTTGGTGCCAAAGTATGAATTTTGCAACTCTGGGGGAAAGGTATCCTAACTATTTGGAGAGTCAGATGACACCTTGAGCTGCTAGGACAGCCCTGACAGCAGGAGCTGCAATAAGAAAGCTCAGCCCTAGAGGGTGAGATATCTGGGATACTTCAAGCTGCTAGGACAGCTCAGCCCTGGAGGTATCACAGATACCTTGACTTGCTTTGGACAGATCAGCCCTGGAGGGGAAGGTCTCCCTGATACCTTGAGCTGCTAGAACAGCTCTGATGGCTGGATCTGCAATGAGATAGCTCAGCCCTAGAAGGGAAGATATTCTGACTTCTCAGGACAGTCAGGCCTGTAGCTGATAGGACAGTTCAGCCCTGGAGGGGAAGGTACCCTGACTACTCAGGAGAGTCAGGCCTGGAGCTTCTAGGACAGCTCAGCATGGAAGAGAGAGAAAAAGGAATATATGCAGTTATATAAAGAAATAGGTAGTTTAAAAAATAAAGTATTTAAAGAGAAAGTAAAAGCAATATAAAAAGTAAGCCATGTAAAGATGGATATTACACAAAGAATCTGGATTGTGTTGTTTTTGATATTTTTAACTGCAGAAAGACATTTGATTGTAAGGGCTGCTCAGTTAAACCAATATGTATATTTTAAAGGTATCTTTATTTCAAAATTTGGATCTAAGGATATGTTGCTTTGGAAAGGAGGCTCTGCTTTTGTTTCCACAGGAAGCAGGAGGCTATGAATTTGTTCCAGATCAAGATACATCAGGTTTGACCAGCCAAGACCTCCTGAAAGGTCTCTGATGACACCATGGCCCAGATGATCCAACATCCAAAAACAGCTTCAAGGCAACTGGCTCAGAGAATACAGCATCACAAACTACTCCAGTCAGAACTTTACCATAATTCTTAATTTTCTCAGGATCCCTATTAGATTTCCAGTGCCCTTATCCAGCAGGAAGTAGTATGAGAAGCTACACACAAATTCGCAAAATATTGTTTATGAATGTTTATTTTTATTTAAAGGAGGTTTATTATAAATGCAATATCTTAATAAGGAAAAAAGGGGATATAGATATGATAGGATAAATAGTAACAACTTGTTTAAAAAGTTTTTACACTGCTATGGATTTTAGTTTATTGATACAAATATAGAGTTGATTTTGTTATTATATATATATATATATATATATTCTTGTTTAAGGTATTAGGTTTATGTAACTCATTTAAATTGTAACAGATAATTAAGAAATACAGATTAATAACTAGTCTTCTATGATAGTCAAACTTATAGTCATGTTAAGTTTTCTAGTTATACATAGATATAATTCAAACAGTTAGGTATTCTTCACTTCAAAGACCCACAGAATATGGCATTTAAAGTATTTTTAAAACTTAGACTTTCTGGACAGTGAGACACCTCTGCTCCTGGCAGGACCAATTTACTTCAGAGAGGAGGATGGGCATCGAAGACACTCTATATGGAGTTTATCTTCTTCTTAACGAAAATAGCCATTTGGGCAAGAAAATGTACTTGCCTGAACTGATTGACAAAATGTTGCATCTACTGGATATGCAGGACCTACAGGAAGATGACCATTGAACTTTGCAAGGCAAAGTGGTCCTTCAGGTTCCTACTTCATAGAAGAAACTGCCAGACATTCTGTAGGACACACAGAGAAGTGACTGAGAGACTCTAGGCCTGTGAGCTAAAGAGAAATGACCCAAATTTACAGAAGAACTTTGGATGACTGTCCAGGCAGGCAGCTGTCTCTGTCATTCGAGATTTTTAGAAGTTGCTTACAATGTTCTTCCTGTTTATTTAGGTAATGTTATGTCCTTCTGAGTTCTTTTATGTAGTTGAAGACTAGATAGTCATAATTTTTCTTGGTTATGATAAGAGATACGTTATATGTGAAACCTTAGACATACAAATATAGGATAAATAAAATATTTTCTTTGAATTTGGCAAATACAAGTGGACAGGATATTGTAACTGTCATTCTTGCTTGATAACTGTTCTATTATATGTAATTTTACTATGTTAAAGTTAAAAATCTTACTTTTAGAAAAAAGGAAAAGGGGAGATGCTGTGGATATCACTTTGTATGCTGTGAATGTGTTGCTCTGATTGGTTAATAAGTAAAATGCTGATTGGCCAGTAGCCAATCAGGAAGTATAGGCAGGACAAGCAGAGAAGAGAATTCTGGGAACAAGAAGGCTGAGTCAGGAGAAGCCAGCCAGACACAGAAGAAGCAAGATGTAAAAGTAGCGATAAGCCATAAGCTACTTGGCAACTTATAGATCAATAAAAATGGGTTAATTTAAGATACAAGAATTAGATATCAAGAAGCCTACCATGGCCATACAGTTTATAAGTAATATATGTCTCTGTGTGTTTAATTGGGTTCAGGCAGCTGCAGGACCTGGTAGGACAAGGAAAACTTCAGCTACATGTATCTCATTTTTAATTAGATTATTTGTTTTATTGATATCTAGTCTCTTGAATTATTTATATTTTAGATATCAGACATCTCTCAGAAGTGGAGTTAATTAAAATGTTTTCCCATTCTGCTAGCTGTCTTTTTGTCCTATTGACAGTGTCCTCAGCCTTACACAAGGTTTTCAGTTTCTTAATGTCCTATTAGTTAATTGTCAATCTTTGAGCATGCTGAATTGGTGTTGTGCTAAGGAAGTTGTCTCTTGTTGCAATGTGTTTAAGACTATTTCCCACTTTCTTTTTATAAGGTTTAGTGTATCTGGATTAATATTAAGGTCTTTGATCCACTTTGACTTGAGTTTTGTAGCTAATAATACATATAGATTTATTTGCATTCTTCTAAATTCAAACATCCAGTTTTAGCAGCATCATTTGTTGAAAATTGAGGGTTTTTTTTTTCATTGAAAAATTTTACTTCTTTGTCAAAAATCATATGTCCATAGGTGTGTGGATTTACTTCTGGGTATTGATTTGATTCCATTTAATAATCTGTTTTAATGCTGCATTAAATAATTGATAATGTGTTTTTAATGCCAATGCCATGTGATTTTTATTACTATTTTGGGTGGTACAGCTTGAGGTCAGGGGTAGTGATTCCTAAGGAAATTCTTTCATTGTGTGGGATTGTTTTAGCTATCCTGGGTTTTTATATTTCCATACAAAGTTGAGTATTGTTTTTTCAAGGTCTATAAATAATTTTGATGAAATTTTGATGGGGATTGCCTTGAATCAGTAGAGTGCATTTGGTAAGATGGCCAGATTTACTATGTTAATCCTGATGATCCATGAGCATAGGAGACATTTCCATCTTCTGATATTTTCTCCAATTTCTTGCATCAGATTCTTGAATTTCCTGTGATACATGTCTTTCACTTCTTTGGTTAGAGTTAACCAAGTAATGTTATCTTATTTGTGGCTGTTGTGAAGGGTGTCGTTTTCCTGATTTCTTTCTCACCCCATTTTTCATTTGTATATAGGAGAACTACTTTTGTTCAAGTTAATTTTATACCCAGCCCTTTCACTCAAGATATTTATCAGTTTTGGAGTTCCTTGCTAGAATTTTTTGGGTAGATTGTATATGTTACCATATCATCTGCAAATATTTAGATTTAATTCTTTAACTTCTTTCTTCAATCAGGTGCTTAGTGCTATGAGCTTTCCTTTTAACAGAGCTTTAATTGTGTCCTATTAGTTTTGGTAGGTTGTATATTTATTTTCATTGAATTCCAGGTAGACTTTAATATTCATTATTTCTTCCTTGACCCATTGGTAATTCAGTTGGGAGTCATTCAGTTTTCATGAGTTTGTAGTCCTTTAATTGTTTCTATTGTTGAAATCTGTTTCTATTTTGTGGAATAATTTGAGGAGTATTGGTACAAGCTCTTCTTTGAACTTTAAATAGAATTCTGTATTAAAATCAGCTGGTGCTAGACTACTTTTGGTTGGGAGATTTTAGTGAGTACTACTATTTCATTGGGTGTTTCAGGTCTATATAAACTGTTTACCTGAATTTAATTTAACTATTGACAATCAAGAAAGTTGTCCATTTTTCTACAGTTTTCAGTTTTGTGGAGTACACACTTTTATAGTGTGACACAATGATTCTTTGGATTTCCTAGGTGTCTGTTTTATGTCTGCCTTTTCATTGATGATTTTGTTCATTTGTATATTCCCTCACTCTTTCAGTAAGTTTAGATAAGAATTTGTGTAGCAGAAATCTTAAAAGTTCTTATTAATAAAAACAAACCCAGGGCCAGGTATTGGGGTGAATGCTGGAAGATCAGAGAAGCAGAACAAGCCACAGCTACCTCACCTCGGCAGTTACTCAGCTGATCCTGTTTCCTCAGACTGGAAGCTTCTGAGTCCTCATCCAGAATGAATCTCAGCTGAACTGTTGCTCAAAGCCTAAAAGCTTAACCAGTCAAATGCTTCTAGTTTCTGGTCTTCACGCCTAATATATCTTTCTGCTTTCTGCCATCACTCCCTGGGATTAAAGGCTCACATCTTGGGATTAAAGGCGTGAATCACCATGCCTGGCTGTTTCCAATGTGGCCTTGAACTCAGAGAGATCCAGAGGGATTTCTGTCTCTGGAATGCTAGGATTAAAGGCGTGAGTACCACCATTTTCTAGCCTCTGTACCTAGTGGCTATTCTGTTCTCTGACCCCAGACAAGTTTATTAGGGTGCACAATATTTTGGGGAACACAATACCACCCAAAGTTTATCTATCTTGTTGTTTTTCCTTAAAGAACCTACTGTGTGTTTCACTGTTTCTTTGTACTGTTCCCTTTGTTTCTATTTTATTGTTTAGTCCTCCTTTTGATTATTTCTTGCAGTATACTCTTCTATTTGTGTCTGCTTCTTTTTGTTCTAGAACTTTCAGGTATGATATTTAGTCTCTAGTATTAGAATTCTCTAATTTCTTCAGTCAGGTGCTTACTGCTACGAACTTTCCTCTCAACACAGTTTTAATTGTGCCCATTAGCTTTGGTAGGTTGTGCATTATTTTCATTGAATTCTAGGAAGTCTTTAATATCTTTATTTCTCCCTTGACCCATTGGTAATTCAGTTGGAAATTCTTTAGTTTTCACAAGTTTGTAGGCTTTTTAATGTTTCTGTTGTTGAAATCCAACTTTTACTCACAGTGCTCTCAAAGGATACAGGGGGCAATTTCACTTTTCTTGTATCTGTTGAGACTTGATTTGTGACTGACTATATTGTCACAGTTTTGAAGAAGATTCAATGAGGAGCTGAGAAAAAGCTATAGTCTTTTGTGTTTGGGTGAAATGTTCTGTATATATATGTTAAGTCAATTTGAGCCATAATGTCTATTACTTGCATTATTTCTTTGTTTAGTTTCTTTCTAGATGACTGTTCCATTGATAAGATGGGCTATTGAAGTCTCCCACTACTAGTATAGGAGTTTTGATGTGTGATTTAAGTGGTAGTGATGTTTCTTTTGCAAATGTGGGTTCTCTTGCATTTGTGAAATAGAGTTCAGAATTGAAACATCATCCTAGTAGATTTTCCCCTTAATGAGTATGAAATATCCTTCTTCTTCTCTTCTGATTAATTTTGAAGTCTAGTTTGTTAGAAATTGGGATGACTACACAGTCTTTCTTGTTAGGTTCAATTGATTACAATATATTTTTCCAATGATTTGCTCTGAACAAATGAATATATTTGATGTTGAGGTATGTTTCTTGTATACAGCAGAAGGATCGATCCTGTTTTCATATTCACTCTGTTAGCTTGTCTTCTTATTGGCAAGTTGAGTGCATTGATATTGAGAGATATTACTGACCACTGATTGTTAATTTCTGTTATTATGTTGGTGATAGTGTTGTTAGTTTGTGTGTGTGTGTGTGTGTGTGTGTGTGTGTGTGTGTGTTTCCTGTTTCCCTTCTTTTGGTTTTGATTGTATAAGGTTATCTATTGTCTGGAATTTTGTGAGTATATGTAATTTTCTTAGGTTGGAGTTTTCCTTCTGATACCTTCTGTAGGGCTTTATTTGTGGATATATATATTGTTTAAATTTGAATTTTCATGAAATATCTTGTTTTCTCCATCTACAATGATTGAAAATTTTGCTTTTTATAGTCATCTGAGCTGACATCTTTGGTCTTTTAAAGTCTGAAGCACATCTGTCCAGGCCCTTCTGGCTTTTAGAATCTTTATTGAGAAGTCTGGTGTAATTCTAATAGGTCTGCCTTTATATATTCCTTGGTTATTTTCCTGTGTAGATTTTAATATTCATTTTTCCTACTGTATGTTTAGTGTTTTGATTATCATGTTGCAGGGGGACTTTGTTTTCTGACCCCATCTTCTTGGTGTTCTGAAAGCTTCTTGTAGCTCTATTGGCATATATTTTGATAGGATTAGGAAATTTTCTTCTATGATTTTATAAAATGTGTTTTCTTGAGTTTTGTGATGAGATGATTCTCCTTCTTCTATTCCTGTCATTCTTGGGTTTGGTTTTTTCACTGTGTCCCAGATTTTTTGGGTGTTTTGTGTTAGGAGTTTCTTAGATTTAACAATTTCTTTAAACACTGAATCTATTTCTTCTATTGTATCTTAAATGCCTGATATTCTTTTTCCCATCTCTTTTATTATGTTGGTGATGTATGCATCTGTAGTTCCTGTTTCCTTATCCTGATTTTCCATGTCCTATATTCCCTTAGTTTGTGTTTCATTTATTGTTTTTATTCTAATTTTCACATCATGAATACTTTCCTTCACGTGTTTTTTTCCCCTTGGCTTTCTTGGCATTCTTTAATAAATTTATTGATTTGCTCTAATTTTTGGTTGTCCTTTCCGTGATTTCTTTAATGGAGCTTTTCATTTCCTCCTTACAGACTTCTATCATCTTCATAAAGTTGTTTTAAGGTTGTTTTCTTTTTTATATAATTTTTTTATTTAAAAAATTTATTTCCTTTTACATACCAACCCCTTGTGCTTCGGTTGTGTTGAAGTATTCAGGTTTTACAGTAGTAAGATATCTGGACTCTGCAGTTTTAGGTGTCTGTGGTTGGGATGATTAGTTCCCATCTCTGAATTATGAGTTTGTATTTATTGGATTGATGTTTTGTTTCTTGGTTTCTGTTTCCTCTCTGGTTTTCTTGTCTTTATGCCCTCAATTTCTTTTGACTGGCATGGCCTCTGTTCTAGTTAGCAATCTCAGTCCAAGTTGGGAGTTGGCCTTCTTTTAATTAGTTTGGTCTTTGTTGCAGGAGGGGTGTCTCTGTTCTTCTGATTGGTGTGGCATGCTCCTGAGCAGCTGAATTCTATTCAAACTGGTGTGGCTTGTGCCTGTTCTGACTGTGTGTCCACTGTGAGTTTCATGTAAAATGTGTTCTGGATACAAAAGCTGACATGTAGGACTGGGAGTGGCCTAGGTGGGGGTGATAACAAGGTCCACAGGAGGGAAGAAAGCAGAGTTTTCTTCAAGAACTGCATAGACTATCACCTGGGAATGGGAACACTATGTGAAGAAAGGCCACAGCAGAAGGATGGATGTAAAGCTTTGGATGAAACTGAAAGACTGGACATGGAATAATGGAGGTAGAGGTGAAGATCTGCAGTAAGCCTACTTGCTTTCCTGGATCGCGGAGCCTGTGAGATCTTAGGGAGTGAGTTCTGGATTTGGAGGCCAGGAAAAAACAATGAGTAGGGAGACTGAACTTTGGAGGTTAAGATCTGTTTTGTCCACTTGAGACAGGGGCTTTTGGGGGAAAGAAGCCACAGCAGGTGTTCTACACAGAGAAGGGGATGAGACTAGGAGACTGAACTAGGGGGAGCAAATCAGGGGGAGAAGATCTGCATTTAGCCTACAACCCTCCCTGCCCAGCTTAGTCTGTGGGTTCCCATGGAATGCTAGATTGAGGTAAGTTGTGGGACAAAGCAATGAGCTGTGGTAGGGGTATTAGGGATTCTTTGAGATCCACTAGCCATGGCAGTGAATGTTACAGGTGTTCTCATGCAAAACTGGAGATAAAACTGGGGAACTGGACTCAAAGGAGTGGAGGGAGAGATAAAAATCTGAGTTATCTTACATCTTCCCTGGCTAACATAGTCAGTGGTTTTCCATTAGGGCCTGTTGGATTTGAGGGTTGAGATAGTGCAATGAGTTGAAGGAGTGAGGTTTGGAGGATAAGATCTGTGTGATCCACTCTAGATTGGAAAGTTGCCAAAGATTTTCTGTGGCAGAACTGGCCATAATAATGGAGGACTAGATCTGGAGGAGCAGAGGAAAAGCAGGAAACCTGTCATTAGCTTAACTGCTTCTCTGGAAGGAGTCAGAAAAATAATTTTAATGAAATATATTTAGTATCATCAAAAGCAAGAAAATTGAATCACTCAAAAATAGTTTGATCTAATTTTGTCTTCCAGAGATAGAAAGTTTCCATGTATGAAGCAAAACCACTCTTTTGCCTTTTGTAAAATCTTTTAATTTCTCATCATACAATTCAATTTTCCCTAGGAAGTTTCATTACCCACCTCTGCTGCACGCTGGTGAAGTTTCCTGTAAGTCTTCTTTCCAACCATTATATGCATTATTTTCAGTTATTGCCATAGTTGTTTAACTTCACATTAAATATTAACTGAATCTGTGATAAAATACATGTTAAAAGTTTTGAGACAATAATATCTTTTTAAACCCAGCAGAAGAGATTGAACTCCAAGGAAAGTCTTCATCATTCCAAAGTTCTAATTTTATATGACTATATCCTAGAATTGAGACATTTGTGGCAGTGCACAGTTTTATTTCTAGCACGTGAGTATCTGAGGCAGAAAGACTGTGAATTTGATGCCCATCTGAATTAGAGCACGAGATCCTAACTCAAAACAAAATAAAATCTCCAAATTGTACTCTTCAAGTAAAAATTATTGAGAACACTTTTATGAAGGTTTTCTGAATCTGTATTATTCTCAGCTACCCACAGGAAATGGTATTATTTGGTGTAAACATGAATCTCTATCAAACTATTTGTGGATATTGCCTTTATTCCCATTGATCACTCTCTAGAAGTACTTCTATAAGTATCTTCAAACATCTCAGGACAGGTTGGATATGATGGCACACACTGTTAATGCCAGCGCTTTGGAGATAAAGCCAGGGAGATGTATCTCTGATGTCTTTGAGTTTGCAATCAGTCTTGTCTCCATAAGAACTTCCATCATACCAGACAGGGCTCTCTCCATATCAAGATCCTGTCTCAAGAAAAAGTTCATTTAGTAGATGTGTTACCACACATCTGTTAACACAGCACTTCATAGATGAAGGCAGGATGATCAGATGTTTAATGTCCTCATTCTCTACAAAGTAAGTTTGAGGACCGCCTCAGTTACATGAGACTCTGTCTCTAATATCCTCTCCTTTCTAAAATCAATCCCACACACTCTTTTATGGCCCAGAGATCAGCCACATTGTAAGCCCTCTCAATATACAAATGCTGTGTGTGATTTCTGTCCTCTCTACATAGCCTGTTTTTTTCATAAACCCTATTCAATGATTTCTCATTTCATGATGCCATTTCTTTCTTCCTGTCCATTTTTCATCCCCCATCTATAGTTCTCTGCTCTGCATCTACTCTCTCAGACCTGACTGTTCATTATCCTCATTTTTCTTTCTTCTTCTTTTAGGACACAAGGAAAACCATAGAGAAGATCTGTGATTTCCTAGGAAAGAAATTGGAGCCACATGAGCTAGATCTTGTCATCAACTACAGCTCATTCCAAGCCATGAAAGAAAGAAGAATGTCTCCTTTTAGTCTCTTTACAGAAAACATAAGTACCTATGAATTGGTCCTCATGAGAAAAGGTGAAGAGATTTTTTAGTTCCAAAATATTTCATAACATATGTGGGACTCTCTTTGTTCCAATTGGACTTTAAAAAATTGTTGAGAATGTGTCAGCTGTCATTGTCCATCACTCTTAGTTTCTCACAGACCTTACAGGTGACTCTTTCAAATGGTAATGACATGGGCTTCAGGAACTCCAAAAAGAGTGATTTGTTCTTGGAGAGAGTCTTGGGAGTTCAGAGTGTTGTGTCCAATAGCGTCAATGTTAAATGAGAAAGTAGTCTTGTTTCTATGAGGCTGTGTTAGGCTCCCTAAATCATAGACCTCATCTCTAAATAAAATATTTAATGCATGGGACCAAAGATTATATATATATGGTATGATAACCACAAAATCCACTTCAATCAATTGGTGGCAAAGATGTTTGGAGATCAAGATTGCTGACCCACAGCAGGCTAATTTTACACTCCAAAGGATTAAATGAAATTTTACCCAGTGTTAAAATCCAACCTAAATTTGGATTGTTTCAGGCTCATATCTGGTCACTTTGTTCTGAATTGGCTGTCTTGGAATTGGGATATCCATCTTCTCTATGTCTCTGCTGCCTCTCTATACTGGGAGCAAAGTATAGATGTGATTCCATGACTGTGAATTTGAGGAGCAATTGCCAGAATAAATCACACCTGGAGTCCCACCCACAGTTAATTATTGAATAATTGGTTAGATGGGACTCAGGGTTGAAGAAAGAATGAATCAAATGTCAGGTCTTTTGTAATGAGTAAAGAACTTGGGTATATATGCAGGAAGCAGAGAGTTGAGGGTTTAATTGTCATCTTCCAATTATTTACATGCTTGAGCCTTAAGTTTCAGTCCTCCTTCAACCTACAGTGTAAGGATCAGTTCTAGAGAATGTAAGTATATGAGGAGTATACATAGAGATAATTAAGGTAAAGTGGTTAGTGGATTGCACTTAACCCAGTACTCCTGATATTCTTACAAGAGGAAGTTTGAGCTAACATTTGAGCACACATACATGTCACCTCAAGAATATGGTCATCTACACACTAAGGACTGATGCTTGTGGAAGATTCTACTGCTGTTTACAGACCTCAGTCTCCTGTGCTCCAGACTCTGTGGAGACAGAGTACTCTGCACTGGATCTGAAGGTCTCATGTCATAAAAGAAGTTGTCCATTCTTGGATTTCCTGTAATGAATCAGAATTTGGTAGAGGTAAAAGAGTATGTGTACATAAATGGCATTAATGAAATGGCAAAAGGAACGACGAAGTGACTTGTTCAATAAAAAAAAAGTCTGTGTAAATTATCAAAGGTTTTATCAGAGACACACTGGAGCAGATGCAATAGAATTTAAGACACAATTCCATGAGGACAACCGACATTTCCTTTTTTCTCTGTAGATTCTTCCAGGATAATACCACAATGGGATTTTATTTTAGTCTCTTTCAATACATACTATTTTTCATGTGTCATATATCTTAGGAGGAATATATATATTAAAATTTTATGTATATATTATAATTTCTGTCAAAAAACTGGATCTGACTCCATAAGTCATTCACAATTTAACTATCATAGTAATTATATGTAAAATCCGTTTCTTTTACGTTTGAAGGTAACTTTAACTCTAGGGAATTATTTTCCCCTTACTCACACTCATTGTAAGTCATGAGTCCTATTTGAAACCAGGTCATTGAAGTGGGAGACCAACTTCATTATGTGCTCTACCCTGATTCATGAATTCAATATAGAGGATGATGGGACCAATATGTTGGGAAACACTTTTGAAAAAATAAAATATATGAGAACAATGTTGATCTTCTCAACTTCCACATCAGATTGGTTCCTTATTTAATCTTGAAGATTAATTCTGAAATCAATTTCATTACTTACCATTAGATACGTAATTTGCTAAATCTTAACACATGAAAAGGTGTGTTAAGTGTTATACTGGCCTTAAATAGGAGGAATTCTCTAGACCTATTTTCACTGTGCTTTAGGACACCAGAATAATACCAGAATAATACCTTTTCACACCCCTGGGGAGCTACTCTGAAGAGCTACTTTTTACCTGGGAGACTCAATCAATTGGCTAGATGGAATTAAATTGGTTTAAGCTCCAAGCAATAATTTTCCACAGACAATTTTGGTCATTATGATTCAATATTTAGATAGTACATAAAACACAGACCAGAGAGAAGTTCATCCGCGTTCAGTCACTATTTAGATGACAGAACTTTTAAAAAGACATTGTCACAATCAATCACACATGGGGGGAAATGTCTTCTGAAATACTTCTTTTTTTTTTCTGCTTAAAGCTTTTTATTTTTTTATTTTTTTTTATAATTTATTTTATTTTATTTTACAACATAATTCAACTTTACATATCAGTCATAGATTCCCCCGTTCTCCCTCCTCCCACCCCACCCCCTCCCCACCGCACCCCCCCGGCCCACCCCCCATTTCCATCTTCTCCAAGGCAAAGACTCCCCTGAGGATTGAGATCGACCCGGTGGACTCAGCCCAGGCAGGCCTAGCCTCCTCCTCCCAGGCTGAGCCAAGGGTCTCTACCAAGCCCCAGGTTTCAAACAGCCAACTCATGCACTGAGCACAGGACCCAGTCCAACCGCCTGTATGCCTCCCAAACAGATCAAGCCAATCAACTGTCTCACACATTCCGAGGGCCTGATCCAGTTGGGGGCCCCTCAGCCATTGGTTCACAGTTCATGTGTTTCCATTTGTCTGGCCACTTGTCCCTGTATTCCATCCATCTACGGTCCCAACAACTCCCGCTCACACAAACCCTCCTCCTTCTCGCCAATTGGACTCCCGGAGCTCCACCCAGGATCTGACCGTGGATATCTGCATCCAGCTCCCTCAGTCACTGGATGGGGCCTCTAGCACGACAATTAGGGTGTTTGGCCATCCTATCACCAGGGTAGGTCTGATCGGGCTATTTCTCGACCATTGCCAGCAGTCTATTGTGGGGGCATCTCCGTGGATTTCTGTGGGCCTCTCCAGCACTCTGCTTCTTCTTATTCTCATGTGGTCTTCATCTCTCACGAACATTCCTTGTGTTCCCTCTCTGTTCTTGATCCAGTTGGGACCTCCCGCTCCCCCAAGTTCTCATTCCCTCGCCCCCCGCCCCTCACCACCCCCACTCACGTCCAGAGAGTTCATGTAGATCTCATCCATTTCTCCGTCATTGGGCGATCCCCGTGTCTCTCCTGGGGTCCTGCTATCCAGGTAGCCTCCCTGGTGTTGTGAGTAGCTGTCCAGTCATCCTTGTTCCGCCACTAGTATTCTCCTATGAGTGGGTACATACCATGTTTGTCTTTCTGACTTTGGGTTACCTCACTCAGGAGGATTTTTTCTAGATCCCTCCATTTGCCTGCAAACCTCATGATGTCATTGTTTTTCTCTGCTGAGTAGTATTCCATTGTATATATGTACCACAGTTTATTTATCCATTCTTCGGTTGAAGGGCATCTAGGTTGTTTCCAGGCTCTGGCTATTACAAATAATGCTGATATGAACATAGCTGAGCAAGTACCCTTGTGGTATGATTGAGCATTCCTTGGGTATATGCCCAAGAGTGGTATAACTGGATCTTGGGGGAGATTGATTCCCAGTTTTCTAAGAAAGCGCCATATTGATTTCCACAGTGGCTGTACAAGCTTGCATTCCCACCAGCAGTGGAGGAGAGTTCCCCTAGCTCCACATCCTCTCCAGCATAAGGTGTCCTCAGTGTTTTTGATCTTAGCCAATCTGACTGGCGTAAGGTGGTTTCTCAGAGTTGTTTTGATTTGCATTTCCCTAATGATTAGGGATGTTGAGCAATTCCTCAAATGTCTTTCAGCCATTTGTGTTTCCTCTGCTGAGAATTCTCTGTTTAGTTCTATAGCCCATTTCTTAATTGGACTGTTGGGAATTTTGGTGTTTAATTTCTTGAGTTCCCCATATATTCTGGATATCAGTCCTCTGTCAGATGTGGGGTTGGTGAAGACCTTTTCCCATTCTGTGGGCTGTCGATTTGCCTTGCTGACCGTGTCCTTTGCTCTACAAAAGCTTTTCAGTTTCAAGAGGTCCCATTGATTGATTGTTTGTCTCAGTGTCTGAGCTACTGGTGTTATACCTAGGAAGCGATCTCCTATGCCAATGCGTTCAAGACTACTTCCTACTTTCTCTTCTAGCAGGTTCAGAGTAGCTGGATTTATGTTGAGGTCCTTGATCCACTTGGACTTAAGTTTTGTGCATGGTGACAGATATGGATCTATTTGCAGCCTTCTGCATGTTGATATCCAGTTATGCCAGCACCATTTGTTGAAGATGCTTGCTTTTTTCCATTGTACACTTTTGGCTTCTTTGTCAAAAATTATATGTTCATAGGTGTGTGGATTAATGTCAGGGTCTTCAATTCGATTCCATTGGTCCACAAGTCGGTTTTTA
>CABHPQ010002519.1:0-11437 GCA_902168405.1 Peromyscus aztecus
GCCTAGCCCTGAGTCTGAAGAGGCCTGCTCTAACAAGCAGAGATGTGGGCCTGGGCCTATCCCTTTTCATGAAGAGGCCTGGGCCCAAGAAGAAGAGATGTGAGCCTGGGCCTATTCCTGACCCTGAAGAGGCCTGGGCTCTAAGAAGAAGAGATGTGGGCCTGGGCCCAAACAAGGGAGATGTGGGCTTGGCCCTACCCCAGAGCCTGAAAAGGCCTTGGCCCAAACAAAAAGCGATGTGGGCCTGGGCCTATTCCTAATCCGGTGGAGGATCGGGCCCTAATATAAAGAGATGTGGGCCTGGGCTGATCCCTGACCCTGAAGAGTCTTCGGCCCAACCAGAAGAGATGTGGGCCTGGGCCTACTGCTGACCCCGAATAGCATCAACAGTAACATCAGCAACAACAGAATCAGCAACAATCAGCAGCAACAGCAATAACAGCAGCAGCAACCAAAAGCAACAAGATATGGAACTGCAACAATAGCTACAGCAATAACATCAACAGTAACAGCAGCAGCAGCAGCAGCAGCAGCAACCCCACCAGCAGCAACAGCTGTTATAACACAGACCTAAAGCCTTTAGTCCTCAGTCTTATTGCACGTGTCTTGCCCTTACATTGCGTGTATAGTTTTCAATAAATATAAGGTTATCTACAACCATGGCTGATCCTGAAACGTTTATTTTGACTAATACAAAGGCCCCTCCTGCCAGGGTAACAAGTAGGCTGACGGCAGGTCCACCTCTACTTCTCATTTTCAGATTCAATTCTGCCCAGTCTCATGCCCACCTCAGTCTGTAGTCTGTGATCTCCCTTTCCTCTCTCATTCCATTCCCAACAGATCACAAAGCTCTCCTCCAACCATTCTTCCCCCAACTAACATGACTATCCCAGCTTCCAACACTAGCAATCATAACCTGGAAACTCATCAGCCGAGCAGGTAAAGGGAACAGGGCCACAGAAAATTTCCTAACATACAGCACACAGCCACTGCACAGATCAGGGAGGATCAGAACCCAAGGAACAAACCCCTCACCCAACGGAGACACAACCAGATATCATCACACAGACCTGTAATCTTCCTGGACATCGGCATAAAAACACAGTCACTAACAGCCAGGACAATGTCTCCACTGGAACCCAATCACTGTAACACAGCAGGCCCTGAATATTCCAACCTACCAGAAGCACAAGGAAAAGACCTTAATACAACATGTATGAAGATCATAGAAGCACTTAGAAATGAGAAAAATCTCATTAAGAATTCAAGGAAGGGGCTGGAGGGAAGGCTCAGCGGTTAAGAACACTGGATGCTCTTCCAGATGTTCTGAGTTCAATTCGCAGCAACCACATGGTGGCTCATAGCCATCTCTAGGGAGATCTGATGCCCTCTTCTGTCATAAATGCATACATGCAGTTAGAGCACTCACCCATAAAATAAATAAAAGAAAAAAAAATCAAGGAAAATGCGCACACCATGTAAAGATATGTATAAACTCATTTAAAAAAATCCAAGAAAACACAAAGAGTGTAAGGAAATTTATAAAACGGTTCAAGAACTGATAACGAAAGTAGAATCGATAAAATCCAAACTGAGGCAATTCAGAAAATAAAAAATTTGGGTATTTGAACAGGAACTACAAAGGCAACAGTCACTAAGAGAATACAAGAGATAAATGAAAGAATCTTAGGAATTGAAGATAGGATAGAAAAAAAAGGGATACATTTGTCAAAGAAAATGTTCAATCTAAAAATTTCCTGACACAAAACTTCCTGGAAATCTGGGCCGTTGTGAAAAGACCAAATCTAAGGTTAACGAGAATAGAGGAAGTAGAAGAAACCAAGCTGAAGGACCAGAAAGTATCTTCAACAAAATCATGGAAGAAAATTATCATAACCTAAAGGAGGAGATGCCTATAGAGGTACAAGAAGTGTTCAGAATGCCAATCAACTGGACCAGAAAAGAAGTCCCCTCAGCACATAATAATCAAACACTGAACGTACAGAACAAAGAAAGATTATTAAAAGCTGCAGAGAAAAGAAACAAGTCACATGTAAAGGCAGATCTGTTGGAATTAGACCTGAATTCACAGTGGAGACTGTAAAAGCCAGAAAGTCCTGGAAAGATGTGCTGAAGACCCTAAGATACCACAGGGGCCAACCACACTACTATACCCAGCAAAAGTTCCAGACCATTATCAGTAGCTTGATGAGCCAGTCCCCAGCTACCACCAGGGTAATGCAAGAAAATCCACAATTTCGGCGAGGGCTAGACTTTTTTATTTGAGGGTAAATAATAAGGAAACACACACTTTCTATGATAACCTCTCTTTTACTTCAACTTAAGAAATCCTCTCTCTTAAAATCTCTCTCTGAAAATATCTCTGTCTCCACACACACTTACTTGCACAGTCCCTTCTTTTCTCTGAAAGTCTCTCTTGCTCTCTTTCCTGCCTAGCTATTCACATTCTCTCCTCAGCTCCTCCTGTGCGCGTGCGCATATGCACTCACTCACTGCCCAGCTCTTTCCACAGTTCCTTCCCATTGCTCTTCCTTCATGGCAGCAGCAGCTCTTTCACTCAGCTCTACTCAACCATCTCTCTCCACACCGCTGTTGCTTTCTCACAGCCAAACTCTGGACAATATAAGTTACATTTTCAGGGCCCTACCCACGACACAATTTAAGTCAGGTAGTTTCTCTTAGGCTAGTAATGTCACACTGACCCATGTACATAGCTCTCAAGTTGGTGAGGGATCCTAGACAGTAAACAATTGGTTGAACCTTGGGCCAGCAGGGTATGTGCAGAAAGAAAACTACTCCAAGGAGCTGTATCTCAATGTAAACAGCCTGGCCTTGATTTAGCAATAAACAACACCTGAGAAATAGTCTTTGTGTCTTTTCTGCAAGGGCAGCTAGTCTGTATTGAATTTGTTCTGAAGTCTAAAATTAGCTGTCTTTGAGACTGAGATGACTGTTACTTTTCTGTGTCAGTAAAGAAGAATATTCTGGTATTATTTCTGTTTATCAGAATTATATAGCTTAAACAGAAATCAACTTCCTGACCATCCACAGCTAAATGTGTGCCCAAAGATGGAATATTTTCTCGAGATAAACAGACAAACTGTGGGAAAACACCCATAGCAGTTCTTAGGGAAGAAATGTAGTGGCACGTGACAGAAATTACAGACAGAAACAACCAGTTTACACAGCCAGTGACCCCATGGCCCTGCCAGGCAGGGCTCCCTGCCAGGTGGGTGGACCTGTTAAACACTAGTTGTCACTGCTGTACATTCCCATGGCCCCCTGCAAACCATAGATGGCAAAATAAGATACTCCATGACAATACCAAATGTAAGCAATGTTTATACAGAAATCTAGTCCTACAGAAGGTGCTAGGAGGGAAATTCTAACCTAAGGATTAGGCTAAAGGTAGCCTTGAAACCGCAAGGAAAAAATAATTCCAAACCACCAAAATCAAAGGAAGGGAGACACAAACACACACACAGATCACCAACATCAAAGCAACAGGAATCAATACTCACTGTTTATGGATAGTTCCCCAATATCAATGAACTCATTTCCCCAATAAAAAGATGCACACTAACAGAAATGATGAGAAAACCAGATCCATCTTTTTGCCGCATCCAAGAAACACACATTAATATCAAAGAGAGAGCCATTACCTCAGTGTAAAGGGTTAGAAAAAGATGTTCCAACTAAATGAACCTAAGAACCATGCAGGTGAAACCATTTTAATACCTAACAAAATAGATTTCAAATCAAAACTAATCAGAAGAAATAGGGAAGGATACTACAGAGCCATCAAAGGAAAAATCCACCAAATCTATGCCTCAAGCACAAGGGCACCACTTTGTAAAGGAAACATTCCTATAGCCAACATCACACAGGACCCTCGTGCACTTACTGTGGAAGACCAGTCACCTACTCTCACCTATAGACAGGTCACCCAGACAAAAAATAAACAGAGAAATACTGGAGCTAACTGATATCATAAACCACATGGACCTAACTGATATATACAGAACATTTCACCCAAACACAAAAGAATATATATATTTTTCTCTGCACTTTATGGAACTTCCACCAAATTGGTGACCTAATTAAACACAGAGTTAGTCTCAACAGATACAAGAAAAATGAAATGATACCCTACATCTAACCAAAACACATTATCATAACCATAAATCCACTGAGAAAACAAATCTGGGGGCAAATAGCACTTCCATCCAACTCCCACACCCTCCAAAGGAGTTCTCCCACCTTCATTGATGCTCAGTTTCTTTTCTGGCAGGAATTACTCCACAAAGAATGGTGGGAAGAAAAGATCCTCTGTGCACTGCCAAATCCAACTTCCCATAGGAGAGAGGCCAGGACCCACTGAACACACTGACCTTATGACCCTTTGCTTGTTGGAGTCATAGAGGGACATGAAGAGCTCAGCATCCTCCCCACTTCTGCACACGAAGTTTCTCACAAAGACGTAGAGGCTACGAGTGGAGATGAGAAGATCCAAGAGTACCTCCCATAATCTGGCTGGTCTTTTGACTTAAGTGTAGAAAGGGGAAGAAAGGAAGATAAACAAGTTATCCCTATACCACTTAAGACAACAGAACGCTGTCCAGAGTCTGAGGAGCCCCTCCACTGTAAGCCTGAACAGTTGAGCATCCAGCCAGCTCAACCACCACAAGTGTCTGCAGTCTGAGGGTTGCCACTTTGATTCTGTTTTCATCTTCCTATCCTGGGAGATGTCACCACTGACCCATAATTTCCCATGAAGTTAGTGGCATAAAAAGCACAAGCCATAAAGAAAATATGTTTGTAAGTGCTTGTGTTTGGCTAATTTCATGTCAACTTGACACAAGCTAAATTCACATGGAAAGGAAGATTCTCAACTGAGAAAATCCCTCCATAACATTAGCCCACAGGCAAGTGTGTCAAGAATGTTCTTGATTGCTAGCTGAGGGAAGAGGGCATAGCCCACGGTGGGCAGTGGGTGCCTGGGCAGGTTGTCCTGAGTTGAATAAGAAAGCAGGCTGAGCAAGCTATGAGGAGCAGGATAGTAAGCAGCGTTCCTCCACGGCCTCTGCTCCTGTTCCTCCCTTGAGTGCCAGCCCTGACTCCCCTTAGTGATGGCGTGTGTCCTGTGAGTTGCAAGATGAAGTAAACCCTTTCCTCAAGTTGCTTCTGGTCATAAGGTTTTACCACAGCAACAGAAACACTAAGACAATGCTCTTAACAGTGTTACGCCAGTTGCACATTGGCAGCTACCCGAACACCCTACAATCAGTGATGTAGACCGTCAGCATGACCAGTGATGAACACATCAACACTAGGTCAGCAACAGCCTGGCTCAGCACTGAAAAGAACCAAAATGTTCATTAGTATGCATACTAAAATGAATTCCCAAAGCAATGTGCTAAGTCAGAAATGTCCAAGAGAAATAACACTGGATATTCTACTTGGAAGCTCTAGAAGAGTCAGAACTAGCAAAAGAGTACAAATTAGGGGTTGCTGGACTTAGGGATGAGGAAGGTGCATGAAGAAGTTTGTCAGGAAGGTGGTAGCACTGTCTATATCTAACTGTTGAGTGGAATAGCCACCACCATGTGTTACTAACATCCACCTAAGTGACGCTCAGAGAGAGTGGTTTTTACTACATGATATCAACGCCACCAAAATGCAGTTGCTTTCCAATAACTCACAGCGATTAACCAGAGCCAAAGTCTATACATCTTAATGAACTATACAGTTAGAACCACCATTCCGAGACCACAGAGCTCCACATTAGATTCTTCGTTTTCACTATCAAATCTATTTTTTATGCAATTATCCATGAATAACTAATTTTGGTGCATGATGTTTTTATTTACAGGTTTCTTAAAAATAAAGTTTTAATTAAGATAAAAATACATGGCAGCTAAAGTGACCATTTTAAAATATGAATCAGACTTAATCTTCCTTGAAGTCTTTTGCTGACTTGCCATCCTACTTAGACTGACATTTGAGCTCTTTCCCACAATCCCCCAGGCTGCTCTGGAGCCAGACTCTGCTGCCTACCTCTGCAAACCAGTCCACTCCGCACAGCTGACCGTGCCCCATCCACATTGGACTTCTTCAGAACTCCACCTTCCCTCAGTGCCTTTGCATTTGTTGTTTCCTCTGCCTGGAGCACCTGCCACCAGATCCCCTCAGTCCTGGTGGCTTCCACATTATTCTTTCACTCCTCCAAGAGACCTTTCCTGCCCAAACCTCTTAGAGCAACCCCTGACTCACAGTGTCTACTTTCTTGTATTTTATCGTTAGCTGCAATTAATTTTTCACTAATTAATTTACATTTTGCTACCTTTCTTCTCTTCTTTACTCTAGAACCCAAAAGCTCCGAGACTGGGAAACATGCCTGGCATTTAACTACTTGTGGGGTGCATGCCTGATGACTTACAGATCTAAGTACACAAACTTAGTAAAGCCTGCATTATTACTGATCATCTCAGGTTATAGGACAGATGGCCCTTTGAATGACATAGTGCAGTCCACTGGCCTATTATTTTAAGTTTAGGATGTGCTAAAGCCAGCTTTGCTTGGCCAAAGCCTCCAGAACACAGCTCACCATTTCTTCTTTGATGCGCTCTGTGATCTTTTCAGTAGCCTCCTCATGAGCACGGAACAAGCTGATGATGCTGGTGTTATCAGGGTCCAGTATGTTTCCGTCTCCATCTCTGACAATCAGATCGAGCTCAAGGATTCTGTAAGGCAAGAACCGGAGGTGACACTCACTGTAGAGGCCTTTCGGGTGTCTTCTGCGGCAAAGGGTTGATTAAAAGCTAAAACCTCTAGGAAAAGGGAAATGGCTAAGTGATCAGTAATGGAAAACTAGGGAGTGGAGTTTACAAGTGTATCGTTTGGGGGCTGGTGAGATGGCTCAGTCAGGAAAATGCTCTTTCCAAGCAAGGGGACCTAAGTTAGAGTCTCTGAAGCCACAGAACAAAAGCAGGTGGTAGCAGATGCTTGTAATCCCAGCGCTGGAGAAACAAGCAGATGAAAACATGCACACACAAAGATAGTATGTAGTTTTAGCATGTTTAGTAAAATATCTCCATGAATAAAATAAAACATGGGAAAAGTGTACTTTATGTGAAATAAATCAAGCCACAGAGTCAGATGTGTTTTCTGGTTGTATGTATAAGAACAGCCATGAACAGTGATCTAGATACGAAAAAGGACCAGTTCACACACACAGACATGACCCACCCAGGAGAAAAGCAGAGGGCCTGGAGCTGGGAGACATGGAGTAATCAAAGGAGGCATGTGCAGTGTCTCAGTTTGTTTAATGTTTCAGTGCATGTGCAATCTGAGACATAGTGATGCTACCCGCTGCTTGCTCTTCAGCTGCTTGGCTTCAGGCCACAGGCTTTCACTTCTTTGGTACTGATCTGTGTCAACAGCCCCTGTCACTCTGCCTGTCATCAGAGACACCAACAGCACTGACAGGAAACTCACAAGCATCACTATCTTCAGCCGGGGTACACTCACCACCCCCACAACCCTGAAAAGCAGGTTCTGTTAGTAGTCCCATTTTCCAGATTTAAGAGAGACTACGAAGAGGGAGCTAGTTAGTTTTCTCGAAATCCGTGTTAATACAAGCTAACACAGCTCCCTGCCTGCTCTCTGAACCTCTACTGTAAACTTTTCTGCTCTTAGGAGCAGTGTATGGATTGGGCTGGGAGGAGGAGCGGGTTGGCAGGTTGTAACTTGAAGCTCCTCTTGCACTTGACACTGATTAGAGAGTGTCAATCACCCATGCTTAGAAGAAAGGTCAGAAGAGCTGGAGGTTCAGAGAAGGCCAACAGTCATCTAGCTAGGTCCCATCACAACATACCAGACTTCAGAAGGACATCAAGGGCAAACGAAGGAGATTACGTCTTCACTCATATTTAAGCACCAGAATTGGAGGCACACCTTGCATCTCATCCAAATACAAACAGGAGAGAGCCAAGGATCACCCATTTGGACATTCATTAGAAAATTAACTCCCAGCTAGATATGACTCACAACATTGCATGGCCATGCTGCCCAGACAGCGGTGCCAAGGGGGATAAATGCTCTCAGCTAATGCTGAGCAGAGGCTCGTGTGACTCAGAAAAGACGGAGCAGAACCGATACATAATTTAGCCTCCAGATCTCTCTAGCTCTTCCCCTCAAAATTGATCAAAGTGGATTCGGTTCTGAAGAGAATGAATAAAACATCCTCCCAGCTGTCTTGGAACTTTGAGAAGTCATCTGAGGTTTTCCCGTTGCTTGGATATGGAAGAGCTTGTTCACTGTCATTCTCTCTTAGAACCTGGGAGCAGTGGAGGCTGTCTTTCAAGTGGACACCACTATGCTGAGTCAGCATTTATTCATTGGGGGAACGGGGTGTTTTGATGCGGTCTCCTCAGGAGGGAGCCCCATTGCTCTCTTCTGTTCAAGAAAGTAGTACTACAAATCTGAGGAGGGGTACGACAGGAAACCTCCCCACCCCATAAATATTTTTAAAAGAAAAAGAATAAAGGAAATGTAAACTAGATTTTGCCAAGCTCACTATCATTTGAGTTAGCTCAATCTGAAGAGCCAGCACCTCCGAAGACATGCTATTGAGCATGCGCTGCTCAGACATTAGCTGGAGCTCTTCCGATTTGTGAGCGAGAACTTCCTCTTGGTGATGCAGCTTCTGCTTCAGCTGCTTTTCAGTTAACCTTGCTTCATCTAGTTCCACTTTCAGTTTCCCTAACTAAATCAGGAAAAGAGAAAGCGTCACAACCTTTGAACTCAGAGTTCCTTGGGCTTCCTTTGACTTTCCATCCTGAAAACTGTATTTAGAGTCTATACCTGATTTTCCAGATGCTACTTTAGAGAAATTCGCTGGATCTCAGTGACATGAGCAAAGCAACTCTCCCTCCCCACGGCAGTGCTGGGAACTGAACACAGGGACTTGGGTTTGCAAGTTAAACATCTCTCACCAAGTTACATCCCCACCTACTAAGCGTCTTTTAAACAGTGACCTATACTGTTCTAGAAATTCAGGAATAACCTACACTAGTCACCCAAGTAGACCTGGTTTGTTTAGAGGCAACTAAAGTTGGTATAACCAACCACCAGGCAGCTGTAAAGAACGGGAAGCAGTCCTCATCCCCAGCCCTTAAGAAGAGACATGGGTAACAACGACACAAGCAGGTAACCTGGTTAGACCACAGCAGTGTGATGATGGTCTGGACTACAGGGACAGGACCTACCGAGAGATCTTATAGGTCAACTCCTTGGAATTCAATGACAGATTCAATGTGAGAAATAAGACAAAGATAATGAGTAAACCTTGAGAATTTTAAAACAAATGGTTTGAGAATATCGGCATCATCATTTTTTAAAATTTACTCTTTCTTCTATAAAAAGGTCATCTTTGTAATTATCTTTGCTTTACCTAGTCCCAAATATTTCCTCTATCATATCTGCTAGGTAAGTAGGGCGACTGCTAAATCCATGCAGGAATGAAAGACAAGAATACATCATTTCCAGTTACCCATGTCTCCAATCAGATTAGCTGCAAACAGGATTACTACATGTCAGAGCTACAGGCAAGATGATTCTGTATTGTACAAAAGCATTATTTACTTAGATATGATTTCACCGATACCATTATTCAAATGGAAAATTATGTTGTAGTTTAATGAAAATTATAGGTGGAAACAGACATTGAAAACTATTACAAGACAGTATAAAAATACTAAAAATTGAAAAACACACTTCTGAGAAAATAGGGCATTAAAGAAATCTTATCAAGTTTTCATAGAGTAGGATCTGAAAAAAACAAAAACAAAAACGACCCCCCCCCAAAAAAAAAACAGGGTACAAACTCCACATGAAGAGAAGGATAAGCAGAACTCTAGATTTCTTGGAGGAAACTGGAGATCCAGGGCAGTTGGGGGTTCTGAGAGTGAAGGGACACTCACTGAACAGCTGCCCACTGTTTACAATGGAGCCAGTACATAAGGAATCAGTAGACCACGGCACAAGCTCAGTACCGGGACTTACTGTCCGACAGCCTCAGTTCAAATAGCAGCTGACATTCTAGTTCATATTTTGTTCAGTGTCCTCAGTCTGCCTAGCCATTAGCATCCTGTTCTGTCACAATGGAGATAAGATGATATCCTTCACAAACTTTGTTCGGAAACTGGATCTTTCCTAATTTTTTCTTTCATAAACACTTGTTTCACCTCTAAAGCACATTAACTCACAAGACAGTACTGGTTTGTATGCAGAGTAGCAGCACATTACTAACTGCAGGAACTGCTACAGGACTAGTTAGTTCTCTTGCAAGGTGAACCACACCACATGCTATAAGGAGGCCATACTGGTCACCAATATTACAAATATTCCAAAAACAAATATTCGATACCCAATTTAAATAATTAACTAAATAATTTCACATCATTAGAAGGCTAGCACGTATACAAATTCCTTTAATAGCTTATTTCTCAATGTTTCCACTCAAAACATGAAGATAGAGGAAACTGATTTTTGGCCTTTTTGCATAGCTAGTCCTTAAGCAACTCCCTGCCCCCAATGCTCACAGGCATCTAAACAATACAGGCTATTTTTGCTGACACACAGATCCAAACCTTGTTTTTCAGGTCATTCACTTCCTGCCTGTGGCTTCTGTTTAGCTGCATTTCTAACTGCTCCAGCTGCATTTCCTGTTGTTGTTTCGCAGTTTCACACTCACAGCTCAAACTTTCCAACATCCGACTCTTGAGCTCAACTTCTCTTTGTAGGGCATACTTCTCTTGGTTATAATTCTGAAAACACATTTCATTGCATTAAAAAACTTAAATCATTAGGTATTAGTTAGCATCTTAAACTGGCTCATACCTGTTTCATTTGCTACTATCCAAATAACAACCACCTGTCAAATTGGGAATAACGCAGTTATCAGTTTTTTTCTGGGGTGTGGGCAGGGTTACACGCATGTTCACATGGGCAAGCACACATGTACATGTGTGTTAGTGTAGGCCAGACAACAGCCTCAGGTGTTGTTCCTCAGGCAATGACCATCTTATTTTGGGGACAGAGTCTCTCACTGACCTAGAACTTGCCTACCAAGTAGACTAGGTGGGACTGCCAGAGAACTGAGCCCCAAGGAGCCACCTATTTCTGCCCCTCCAGCACTAGAATTGATAAGCATGTACCAACATGTCAGCTTTTAAGTATGGGTTCTGGGAACTACACTCAGGTAAGCATTTTACCAAATGAGCTATGAGCCCAACCCTGCTAATCAGTCCCAATGAACCCCCCCAAAATTGAGACTGCAGTGGCCTCAAAACAGTCAAGCTGAAGATAGAAAGGCACTGATCCCAGGAAATTACTGACTTCTGCTTCCCAATCT
>CABHPQ010002520.1:7033-36934 GCA_902168405.1 Peromyscus aztecus
CCCTTCCCCTTCCCCTCTTCCCTTCTTTCCTTTTTTTTTTGGGGGGGTGGTGGTAGGGTGGGGTGTTCAAGACAGTTTCTCCTTATCCTAGAACTTGTTCTGTAGACCAGACTGGCTTCGAACTCAGAGGTCCACCTGCCTCTGCCCCCAAGTGGTAGGATTTAAGGTGTGTTCCACCACTACCCGGCATTATCTGTCCCCCTCTCTTTTTTTCTTTTTCCTGAGACAGGTTAACAGACAGGTTTTCTTTGTCCTGAAACTTGCTTTGTAGAAACATGCTGGCCTTGAACTCACAGAGATCTGCATGCCTCCTGAGTGCTGGGATTAAAGGCATGTGCCCCCATCCCCACTCTATCTGTCCCTTTTCTAATTGAGGTTGTATGTTACTAAAATGTGAAAGGCTAATCCATGGTTCTTTTGGGAAATGAGGGGAATGAATGAGTGAATGAATGAATGGTGGCTTTAAGTGGTGCTGGGGTAGTGTCATCATATGAGCTCACTGTCAACAAATTTTGCCTTCAGCTCACACCAAGGCCTTTTGGTTCATGCTGGCTCTGAGCCTCTGTCGTAGTGGTCTGAGGGCTCATGATAGAGATTGACTGGTCAAATCCTGGTGTGTGTTGAGGCTCTGGGAGTATCTAGGCCAAAGATTTGCCTTCATTTGAGGCAGCTGCACCCAGGACAGCTGTGGCAGGGGCTGCTCAGATCTTGTCAGTGCCCCATCTCCCTTCTGTCATCACTGTCCAGGGCATTTCTTCCTTAGGATGATTAGTGTATGTGCTTCCTCCCCTGGACCTAGTTCTTTTGCATCACAGGGACTGGGTCAGCACGGGAATCTTCTATTTAAGTTTACCTGAAGTCTGTCCAATGGGAGTGAGAGCAGAGCTAGCTCATAAAAATCATGGTACTTCAGCAGTGTTGTACTCTACCCTTCCACTTTATGGGAAGATACTGATCCTTAGTCCTTGAGCCTGGCTGTAGCAGTCAAGGGGTGAGGTGGCTGAGTGGCACTTCCTACAGACAGTGCATCATTACTGTTGGCAGTGCAGGTTTGTCTGTCTGTCTGCGGTGGCACTGGGGACTGAACCCAGAACTTGGCGTATGTCAGTACTCTGTCACTGAGCTTCCTGCTGCCTTCTCCTTTAATACTTTATTCTCCATGTCTGGGTGTTTACCTGTGTGTGTCTATGTACTGTCTACATGCCAAGTGTCCTCAGAGGCCAGAAGAGGGCATTGGATTCCCTCAGAACTGTGTTGTTAGTTTCCTTGTGGGTGCTAAGAACCAACCCCAGATTAGTCTGTAAGAATAACAAGTGCTCATAACTTCTGAGCCATCTCTCCAGTCCCGCCATTAAGTTTATTTTAATTAATTAGTTACTTCTGAGGCAGAGTCTCTCTACATAGTACTGGCTGCTCTGGAACTCTCTATGTAGACCAGGCTGACCTTGAAATCACAGATCCAGCTGCCTCTGTGTAGCTGAAGTTTTTCTGGTCCCATTAGCCGCTCGGACCCAAATGAACACACAGAGGCTTATATTATTTTAAAACTATGGCCATGGCAAGCTTCTTGCTAGCTAGCTCTTATATCTTTTTTTAAAAAACTTTTTAAAGATTTATTTATTTATTATGTATACAGAAGAGGGTGCCAGATCTCATTGCAGATGGTTGTGAGCCACCATGTGGGTGCTGGGAATTGAACTCGGGACCTCTGGAAGAACATTCAGTGCTCTCAACCTCTGAGCCATCTCTCCAGCCCTCTTATATCTTAAATTAACCCATTTCTATAAATCTTGCCACATGGCTTGTGACTTACCAGTACTTTACCCCTTGTTTCTCCTGGCGGCGGCTGGCAGTGTCTCCTGCCCTCTTTTTTTCTCTCCTATCTCTCCAGTTAGAATGTCCCGCCTCACTTTATTCTGCCTCACCATTGGACAAACAGCTTTATTTATCAACCAATTAGAGCAACTCATATTCACAGCATACAGAATGACATCCCCATCACCTCTGCCTCCCCACTGAAAGTGTATACCATGGTGCCTGGCTCTACCATCAAATTTTAAACTGAGCCACACACCCCCTCCCCCAAACACAGTATCTTCTTTTGTGTAGCCCAAGCTAGCTGAAGATGACTTTGAACTCCTGATCTTCCTGTCTGGATCTTCCAAATGCTGGGAATACAGATGTAGTACCACTCATGGCTCCTTTTTGGCTTTTGTGGCAGGGTTTCACTTTGTAGCTGAGGCTAGCTTTGAAATGACCGCAATCCTGTAGCCCCAGCCTCCCTCCCTCCCTCCCTCCCTCCCTCCCTCCCTCCCTCCCTCCTTCCTTCCTTCCTTCCCTCCCACAGAGTCTCATGTGTCCCAGGCTGGCCTTGAACTTATATAATTGTGTGTAGCTGGAAGTTTCTCTGGTCCTGACTGGCCCAAGGTCAGATGAATCTCTCCCACCTGAGTCTTGCATCCGCTTGGTCCCAAGTAAGTGCACAGAGGCTTATATTATTTATAAACTGTATGGCCTGTGGGTCAGGCATCCTCTTGTAACTTAAACTCAACCCATTCCTACTCATCTGTATGTTGCCATGTGGCCGTGGCGTTACCGGTCTGCTGGCATCTTGTTGCTCCTTGGCATCTGGTTGGTGTCTCCCCAACTCCTTTCTTCTCCTGTTTCTTCAGTTGGAATGTCCTGCCTAACCTCATTCTGCCTTGCCATTGGCCAAACAGCTTTATTATCAACCAATCAGAGCAGCACATATTCACAGCATACAGAAAGACGTCCCACAGTCTTGAATTCTTGGTCCTTCTGCCTTTACCTGTTGAGTGCAGGCTTAGTGGACTGGGGATCAAGCCCAGGGCATCAAGCATGCTAGGTAAGCATTCTGCCAACTGAGTTATGTCTCTAACCCCATAAAGGTTGCTTCTGGGCTTTCGATTTGCAAAAAAGCTATCTTTGTGGGTTCCGGTGAGGGTGTGTGGCGTTCAGAGGACAGCTGTAGGATGTCAGTCCTCACCTACCTTGTCTCATAAAGGGCCTTTCGTTTCTTTTTTGTTCTGTTTGGACTTTTTGGCCAAATATAGCAGAGCTTCTGACGATTCTTTTGTTTTCACCTTTATCTCTTTGTAGGAGTGCTAGGATTACAGACCCCTGTTCTGTGGCATCGACTTTCATGTGGGTTCTGGAGCTTTGAACCCAGGTCACAGTGAGCACTTTGACTTAACTGAGCTGTCTCCTTAGCCCAAGGTTCTCAGCCTTAATTCTGTTGATACCGTCCATTTACATTAGTGCTACATTTTTTTTTTTTTATTAGAAATGTTTTTTTTTTTTTTTTTTTTTTTTCTTTTTTTGAAAAAAAAAAAAAAAAGACTGGCCTAGCATCATGTGTGGCCCAGACTTGCCTTGAACTCATAAAACCTCTTGTCTCAGCCTTCCAAATGCTGAGATTTCAGGTGTGGACCACCATAGTCAGCTTACAGTATGTTTTTGAAATCAGAAAATGTTAGCCTTCCAACTTTAGTCCTTTTACCACTTGAGTTGGGTGAAGGTCCCTGGGAACATGTCCTGCTGTCCATGTTTTCTGTTTTTATATGTATGACTGCATGCCTGGTGCCCACAGAGGCCAGAAGAGGGTGTCAGATCACCTGGAATTGAGGTCGTCTGTAAGAGAAATCAGTGCTCTTAAAGGCTGAGGGGGTCACCACATTAGGCTTTTTTCAGGGACGGAACTCAGGTCACCAGAGTTGCTCAGTGAGCACTTCTACTGTGTGGTCAGCCACTCTCTGTCCTTACTCTGTCTGTTTGGTAAGGTCTTTGAAATTCAGGGGCATTTTATGATAGTAGCACACCTCAGTTAGAAGTCGTTTTCCAAGTGTATAGTAGTTGATGATAGTGAGCGGTTGCCTTGCTTTGCCTAGTTTCATCTTTGGTCTACCCCTTTACTCACTCACATCATTTTGCCCTCCTTTGTGTACTTTGCTTTTTCTGTGTCCCCAACACTATTGGTTAGTAGGATTGCATTGCTAACTGCTCTTTGGCATGTGCATGGGGTGTGTCTTGTCCACTAGATGACAGAAGCCACACTTGCCTTTGGAGTGTCTTTAAAGACACTCTCATGCAGTTCTAAGTCTCTCCAGAAGGGATAACACTGGCCTTCAAGGAGAACCACCTCCCTGAGTTGGCTTTATTATGTTTTTAAATTTTTGGTGTTGTGTGTGTTTTTTGTTGTTGTTGTTGTTTTGAGATAGGGTTTCTCTGTGTAGCCCTGGCTGTCATGGAACTCGCTCTGTAGACCAGGCTGGCTTCCAACTCAGAGATCCGCTTGCCTCTGCCTCCCTAGTGCTGGGATTAAAGGCATGAACCACCACTGCCCGACCACTATGGATGTTAGCTTTTAAAGCTTTGATATATGTGTTACAATCTATATAACTACAGAAGAAGGTACCTAGTAAGGGCCTGGTGTGTCACTACTACCCAGTTGCTAGTTTGTTTTTGTTTTTGTTTTGTTTTTTGTTTTTTGTTTTTTCGAGACAGGGTTTCTCTGTGTTCCTTTGCGCCTTTCCTGGAACTCACTCTGTAGCCCAGGCTGGCCTCAAACTCACAGAGATCCACCTGCCTCTGCCTCTCGAGTGCTGGGATTAAAGGCATGTGCCACCACTGCTCGCCTTTTTTTGGTTTTTTTGAGACAGAGTTTCTCTGTGTAATAGTACTGGCTGTCCTGGAACTCTCTTTGTAGACCAGGCTGGCCTTGAACTCACAGAGATCTGCCTGCCTCTGCCTCCCAAGCGCTGAGATTAAAGGCGTGCACCATCACTGCCTGGCTACTTTTGTTTTTAAAAGTGGTTTAAGAGTACATGCTTCTCTTTGGAGCAGTGTGTTTTCTTCTCTGTGTCTTATCTATATCCCCTGTCTTATGTGAGAATATAGGTTTGTCTGGTAGTAAAGGATGTTATTTTGGTAAATATGGAGGCTGAGTCTTAGAATGAATATGTGCCTTTTCAGCTTGCTTGGGCAATATTTATCATGTCCTGTCCCTCTTGGGAGGGGTGCAGCCTCTGGCCAAATGTCCTAACCTTGAAGTTTAATTTAATTAGCAGCACTATATGATCTCAGTCTGCCCTTTGTACTTTTGTGGGATCATGGAGAAAGTCTTGAAATTAAGAAAGAGTAATGCTCTGTTACAAGCATACTGAAGGCTACTAGTTCCTTGTGAGCATTATTCCATTTAAAAGCTTTTTCTGGGCTGGAGAGATGGCTCAGGGATTAAGAGTACTGCCTGCTCTCCCAGTGGTCCTGAGTTCCGTTCCCAGCAACCACATGGTGGTTCACAACCATCTGTAATGAGACCTGGTGCCCTCTTCTGGCCTGCAGGGATACATGCAGGCAAAACACTGTATACATAATAAATAAATAAATCTTTAAAGACAAAAAGCTTTTTCCGTTTGTAACAAAACCTAAAACTTGCTGATGTTATTAGGACATTTAGATATCCGTTACAGAAGCTGCTTTTGTTTGTTTGTTTATGACAGGGTCTCACTCCTCCCCAGTTAGAATACATTGTGTCAGAGTATGATAGATTCAGAGAAGGCAAGACCAGAGGTAGAATGTAATCTGGGGATTCTTATTTTATTTCAAGGCAAGGTTTCTCTGTGTAGCTCTGGCTGTCTTGGAACTCACAGATAGCCAGCCACCTGCCCCCCTCTTTCCCACCTGCCTCCGGAGTGCTAGGATTAAAGGTGTGCGCCACCACCACCCAGTGTAGGAATCTGGAGATTCTTTAAGGGGTGCCTTGTAGAAAGAGTAGGAGCTGAATGAGGTGGTCCATGATTGACATCCCAGCCAGACTGAGGCAGAGTTCTAAGAGTTAGAAGCCAGCTGGCTATAGTAAGACCTTGCCCCCACCCCAAAGGAAAAAATGGGTAGGAAGACCATAGATAATTTTGCCGTATCGTGAAAAGCTTCTTCTTAGATTTAACTGCTATAAAATGGCTTTGTGGCTTGTAGATTCATACCAAGAAACGAACAATCTGAGATGTTTACCTTTTCCCAAACTCAGGGGGTAGCCTGCCATTTTATTTGGATGCTCATCATATATCAGACCTCAGACAAATGCAGATTCCCATGGTATAACAGGCAGTTTGAACCTTAGTGCATTTGCTCAATCACCTTTGAGTCCAAGTTCTCCAGAAGACACACACATGGATACTTGCAAGTGCTGCAGGTTACATTAAAGGAGAGGTGTCGCTGTTTGTCACAGCACAGCACGGGTGTGTGAGTTCATGCGGACCTGTGGAAAGAAGACTCAGAGGCATCTTAAGAATGAATCTAGCCTTTCATGACTACAGGGGGGTCCAGCCTCAAAGGACTGAAGTGCCTTCCATTTGCTTGGGGCATTTTTATTTTCTCTCTATTTATAGTTTAGCCAGATAATTTCCACATGCTCAAAACAACCTGAAAGGAACTCCCAAAGATACATTGCCAAGTGTAAATTCCTCAGTTCTCAGGTACCATGGTTTTCTGGGTTTTCTGAACCAAGTTTTACATAGGCTTTGTCTCTCAGACAAGATTCACATAGGGCGGCTAGAAAAACTAAAGGTATCGGTTAAAGAAAGATGGATTAGGGCTAGGTACTATGGTCTGGAGCCAGGCCAGGTGCAGCTCAGCAGGAATGCAGCCACAGAGAGGGAACTGGAGTAGTTCAGGGTGTTTGGATTGGTTATTCAGCCACTGTTCTGCTTGTCAGGCGTCAGGATGTGGATAGTGACAGCATTTGCTTGTTGGACTTGCTCGACAGAAAATCACTGGAATTTCAGCGAAGTGATATAGAAGTGTTTTTGCTTTTTCTTAGCTATACTGTTTGTGAATAAATATTTATAAGTCATTTTTGTTGTTAAATGGTTTTATATGTTTTTGGTTTTTTTTAGATATGATCTCATTATGTAGCTTAGGCTGGACTTGAATTCTCCAACCTCCTTCCTCTGCTTCCTGAGATTATAGAATATTAGATTTATAGGCATGCATACTGTCTTAGTCAGTGTTCTATTGCTGTGAAGAGACACCATGACCATGGCAACTCATTTATTTGGGGCTTGTAAGGAGTTTTTCTCTGTCCTGCCAGCCAGCTCCTAAATAATAACACTGAGACTTGCTTATTAATTGTGAAAGATTGACCCATAGCTTAGGCTAGTTCTTAACTAGTTCTTATAACTTAATTAACTCATTTCTAGTAATCTGTGTGCTGCCATGTGTCTTGGGTGTTACCTCTCCTCTTGCATGTCTTTTTGTTCTCTGTCTCCTGGCAGCTCTCCTTCCTCCCAGCATCTTCTCTACCTGGAAATCCTGCCTAGCTATTGACCATTCAGCTTTTTATTAAACCACTCAGAGTGACACATCTTCACAGTGTACAAAAACATTATTCCACATAAGAACAATTATCAGGCCAGGTGGCGGGGGCGCATGCTTTTAATCCCAGCACTCGAGAGGCAGAGGCAGGCGGATATCTGTGAGTTCCAGGACAGCTAGAGCTGTTATGCAGAGAAACCCTGTCTGGAAACCCCCCCCCCCCCCACAAAAAAAAAAAGAATTATATTCACAATGTCCAGTCCATTTGTATCTGGCATATTCAGAGAAAATATTTTATTGTCTAATTTATCTTGATGAATTTAAAGTTTTATATCTGTGCCTTTTTTTTTTTTTTTATCATAACGTGTATTACCATCTTTTTGGTTTTTCGAGACAGGGTTTCTCTGTGTAGTTTTGGTGCCTTGTCCTGGATCTTGCTCTGTAGCCTAGGCTAGCCTGGAACTCAGAAAGATCCGCCTGACTCTGTCTTCCCGAGTGCTGAGATTAAAGGCGTGTGCTGCCGCCGCCACCCCCCCCCCCCTTGTATTACCATCTTAAAACTTAAAAATCGCCGGGCGGTGGTGGTGCATGCCTTTAATCCCAGCACTCGGGAGGCAGAGGCAGGCAGAGCTCTGTGAGTTCGAGGCCAGCCAGGGCTACCAAGTGAGTTCCAGGAAAGGCGCAAAGCTACACAGAGAAACCCTGCCTTAAAAAAAACTTAAACATCTTTTTAGACCTCAAAACATTTTCTTAGATAAACAATTTAAGGTTTTATTGTCTTTCAAACTTACAAACTTTTTTACATCTCTTATGTAAATTTCTTTCCTGAATTTGGTAACAAGGAAAACTGTAAAACTATAACTATCTAGTCTAATCTCTATCAGGAACCCAAGAAGGATAAAATATTACTTGAGTAAATAGGAAGTGCAGAGAAAGCAACTTCCAGAACTAAGAAACAACAGAGACATCTTGCTGCCTGGATAGTCACCCAAGGTTTCTCTGCTACGGTGGGGCATCCATCTTCAGCCTACAGGCCTAGAATATCTGACAGACTGTTCTGTAAAACAGGACTTTTGAAGGACTGTTCAGTCTTAGCAAAGTTCGGTAGTCCCTTTCTTTTGTGTCCTGCTTGCCTAGTGGGGACAGCACACTGTCAGCAGTTGAGGCAAGGGCGGTTTCTTTGCCAGTGACTAGCTTTTGCTACATAGAAAGTAAACTGCACATGGAGGTTTGTTGATGCCCATCATCCTTTTTTTGAAATCAAACTGGTGCTGTCAGGAGCAGACGTGTCTCACTGTCATGAAAAGCCTAATGTTATTAAAACATTTTAAATGCCATATTTTGTAGGCCTTTGAAGTATTTGAAGACCACCTACCTATCTAAAGTATATCTTTGTATGACCTTGAAAACACACTTGACTATAAGTTGGTTGTTATAGATGACAAACTACTAACCTGTATTTCTTTATTACCTTAAATAGCTTTCAAGGACTAACACTTTACATTTTAAAATGAGCTGCATAGATGCCAGCTTAGTGCATGGTACTGCGGCCGACTGCCCTGCAGGCAGTCTCTGTGTGTGTGCTGAGCCTACATGAGGGACCTTGTTCAGCAGGAAGCTGTGCCAGAAAGCCCCATTTGACCCTGTGTGTTGAACTTTTTCAGGATTTATGTGGATATCGGTTTATAAAAGTTTCATGGCCAGATGTTGGACACCATATGTAAACAGATTTTTCTTTTTGGGTTGCCAGCTCACAAAAAATGACACAGAGACTTATTATTAATTATGAAAGCTCAGCCTATAGCTTAGACTAGTACCTAATGTTCTTATAACTTAAATTAACCCATTTTTAGTAATCTACATGCTGCCATGTGGTTCATGACTGTTAATCTCTCCTTCTGCATTTCTTGCTTGTTCTCTGTCTCCTGGCAGCTCTCCTTCTTCCTCCCAGAGTCCTCTCTGTCCGGAAATCCTGCCTAGCTATTGGTTATTAAGCTTTTTATTAAACCAATCAGAGTGACACATTTTCACAAGTGTACAAAAAGAGTATTCCACAACAGGGACTTGCTTACAGTTTCAGAGGTTTAGTTCATTATTGTGGCAGGAAGCATGGCAGTTACAGGCAGACATGATGCTGGAGAAGTTGAGAGTTCTATATCTCAACTCAGCAGGAAGAAAGAAGAGAGAAACCTCACCCCCCCACCCACCCAGTGACACACTTCCCCCAGCAGGACCACACCTCCTAATCTCAAGTAACACCAGTTCAAATGATCAAGCATTCAAATATTTGAGCCTGTTGGGGCCATTCCTATTCAAACACCACATATACCATACTGACTAAAAGAAACATTTTAAAATCAGTCACTTTCTTATGTAACGAGAAAGTAGATAAAGAACTGATTTCTTTTTGTAGTTCTGAGGATTGAAGGGCTCTCTGTCCCTGAGTGCACCACCATGGCTAGTTTACTGTTACTGGGGATGAAATTCAGGGCCTTGTGCATCCTAGACAAGCACTTGACCAACTGAATTACACCCTCAGACTCTTGTATTGTTTTGTTGGTTTGATGTCTTTCTGTTTTGGTTGGTTTGTTTATTTGTTTTCTGGCCTAAGTACACATCTGGGTTCCACAGCCATCTCTGTATTTTGATGAATTTATCTGAAGGGCTCACTGAAGAAGACGTATTTATTTATCAGCTAATAAAAAGCATGAGGACACAAACAGATGTTCTGAGCAAGGCGTGGATGGGCTCAGGGGTGAAGATTCTGGGTGCAGAGCAGAGGGGTAGCCGACAGAGACCAGAGTCTGACCTCAACAGATGACACCGTGTTTTTTTTGTTTTTTGTTTTTTTTCCTTCCCAAACAGCAAGAACAGATATTTTCCAGCTGGAAAGGGGAGTCTGTGGTCTTCGGGGAGGGAGGGGGATACTTAGAGTTTATATGGGGCCTTGGGAATGAAGACGTTAATGCAGATGAAGGGAACTGTTTCCAAACCTTTGGGGTTATTTGCTCATTTGAGACAGACTATCTTGGAGAGACAGTTTTAGCGAAACATTTCCCTTCTTTGACTTATTGATGGTGGTTTGAGCAAGGCCAGCTGTAACCTCATAGGAATTCTGTTTTTTATAACCAAGGCTATGTATCAGGGAGCACAGAGAGTCCATGCCTTCTTGAGCATACTCTTTCCAGGAGCCTCTACATGTTCAGTTGTCTGGAAACTTGTGTCCAACTTGTATCCATCCCTTGTTTTGAAGTTTTTTTTTTTTTGAGACAGGGTTTCTCTGTGTAGTTTTGCGCCTTTCCTGGAACTCACTCTGTAGACCAGGCCGGCCTCGAACTCACAAAGATCCGCCTGCCTCTGCCTCCCGAGTGCTGGGATTAAAGGCGTGCGCCACCACCGCCCGGCTGTTTTGAAGTTTTATGGCTATTTCATGGCCTAGGAATGGATAGTTGTGGACAGACATGTGATCTTCTACAGACTGAATAGGAACCCAGAAAGTCTTATCTGTTCAGATCCTCCCTCCCTCCCTCCCTCCCTCCCTCCCTCCCTCCCTCCCTCCCTCCCTCCCTCCCTCCGTTTGTTGTTTTTGTTTGAGACAGAGTTTCTCTGTGTAGCCTTGGCTGTCTTGGAACTCTGTAGCCCAGGCTGGTCTCAAATTCACAGAGATCCGTCTGCCTCTGCCTCCCGAGTGCTGGCATTAAAGGTGTGCGCCACCACCGCCTGGCTGTGCTTCACGTCCTTTCGGCGCAGTATTTCTTCCTTTAGGGTTTGGGGCAAGAGGATCTCCCCCCTTCTCTTCCCTTCTCTTTAGATAGGGACTCACTTTGTAGCTCTGGATGGCCTGGAACTCTGTGTAATCATCAGCCTCACGGAGATCCAACAGCTTCTGCCTTCATGGTGCTGGGATTACAGATGCATTACCACCATTCCTGGCCCATGGAGGATCTTATAACCTACTATCACACAGATGGAGTATTTATTGGCAACTCTGAGGGAAGATTAAGAGTTTCTTTGTAAAATGATGATGATGATGAGATGATGATGATGATGATGATGATGATGATGATGAGGATGAGGATGAGGATGAGTAAAATGGGCCATGGAGACGGCTCAGGAGACAAGAGCACTTGCTACGCTTCTAGAAAACTTAGTTCAGTTTCCCAGTACCCACGTCAGGCTGTTTACAGCCAGCTGTAATGAGCCCCAGGAGTCTGACACCCTCTTCTAGCCTCTGTGGGTCCTCATACACACCTGTAATACAAATACACAGACACATACACTGGGCTGGAGAAATGGCTCAGAGGCTAAGAGCACTGGCTACTCTTCCAGAGGTCCTGAGTTCAATTCCCAGCACCCACATGGTGGCTCACAACCATCTGTAATGCAGTACGATGCCCTCTTCTGGCGTGCAGGTATACAAGCAGGCAGAACACTATATACATAATGAATACATTTTTTTTTAAAGAAAACAAACTGTGGTTGGAGAGATGGCTCAGTGGTTAAGAGCACTGGCTACTCTTCCAGAGGTCCTGAGTTCAATTCCCAGCACCCACATGGTGGCTCACAACTGTCTGTAATGAGATCTGGTGCCCTCTTCTGACCTGAAGGGATACATGCAAACAGAACACTGTACACATAATAAATAAATAAATCTTTAAAAAAAAGAAAGAAAACAAACTGTACTTGTAATATGAGAGGGCTAAATTTCCCAAAAAGAAAATTCATGTGATGTGTTTCTTAAAAACTGTTTTGTCCTTAGTGTCCCTGACAGTTTTTCACCTGCCTTCTCCTAGGACAAGTTTAGCTCTAGAATGTCACATATTTACTTGTGGTGTTAATCTTCATTGTGAACTTGGCTGGATTTACAATCACCTGAGTGTGTATGGGTGCGATAGAGAGAGAGAACCCACAAGAGCACATTTCCATAGAGGACTAAGTTGGGACGGCTAGTTCTTGTAAATGGACATTTCCTGTCCCAACTGTCTGTTCCCAAATAACCATTCTGAGGCTTATACGAATTGTAATTGCTCGTCAGATAGCTCAGGCTTATTACTAACTAGCTCTTACATTTTAAGTTAACCCATATTCCTTATTTACACTCTGCCTTTATTAGCATGGCACATTTATCTCATGTTCCCTCTGCATCTACTGGCGACTCCTGACTGTGCCCTTCTCCTTCCCATCATTCTCAGTTTGGTCGCCCCACCTATACTTTCTGCCTGGCTACTGGCCAATCAGCGTTTTATTAAACCAATTTGAGTGACAAATCTTTACAGTGTACAAGAGGATTCTTCCATAGCAAATTCTGAATTGAACGATACCATCATGAGCTGGATGGAATGAAGGGAGAAAGCCGAGTGCCAGCATTCTCCCCACCCCTGCTTTCTCTCTGCTGTCATGTGACTTGTCTGCCATTTCTGTCCTGTTAGGGTAGACTGACCTCCCTGACACTGAGAGCCGAGACACACCCTCTCTTAGTTGTGTCTCACTCTGTTGCAGGGATGAGAATTTTAACTATTCCGCGACTTTACCCAAAAGACAAACAGTTTGGAGTTTATGCCCTTTCACCAAAAATAACTTGGTCAAGCTGGATGTGGTGGCAACTCCTGTGATCTCAGTACCAGGCCAGTGTGGGCTGCCAGCCTGTGATTTGTACACACCAGAGCCACTTCTTTGCCTACACAAGTGTCTTAGGGTCTATTGCTGTGAAGAGACCTCATGACCATGGCAACTCTTATAAAGGAAAACATTTAATTGGGGTGACTTACAGTTCAGAGTTTATTATGGCAGGAAGTATGGTGGTACACAGGCAGAAATGGTGCTGGAAAAGTAGCTTGGAGTTCTAGATCCAGATTGGCAGGCAGCAGGAAGAAAGAAAGAGACACTGGGCTTGGCTTGAGCATTTGAAACCCCAAAGCCCACCCCCAGAGACACACTTCCTCTTATAAGGCCACACTTCGTAATAGTGCCCCTTCCTTGTGACCTAGCATTTGAATCTGTGAGCCTATGGGGCCCATTTCTAGTCAAACCACAACAAGGAAAGAGGCTTAGTTAGTTAGGTGAGTGTGGCCATGAGCCCTGGGTGAGGATAGCCTCTGTTCTTGTAGCAAGAGAGTCCCTTTGTGCCAGGCACAAGGCACTTCACAAACCTAGTTTCTTGTTGTCAGTACCTTTGATGTGTGCTCTAGCTACTCCCGTTTTACACAGTTGAGCATGCGCTCAGACTTGTCTCTGGCTAGGAAGTAATAGGCCCGTGTTTAAATCTGCTGTGGCCACTCTCAACTTCCCAGCTTCTTGCACAGAGCAAGAAGGAAATAGGATGAGCAGCAGGAAATAGGAGGTTGATCAGTCCTGGATGGTGAATAAAGACATTTAGCAGCTCTTACCAGCCAGCAGTCTTCAGGAGCAAGCTGTTTTTACATGGCTAAAGCAATGTGAACAATGTTTTTAGTTAGTTGCACCCTAAAGCAGCAGAGCTTAGTTGTCCTGTCAGAGTACAGACAAGACAAGCTTTTGGAGTGATCTAGAAAACTGTTCCTTAAAGAAAGGATCGAGGAATTGGTAGAATGGCTCAGCAGGTAGAGACTTCTGGCACCAAGCCTAAGTTGTGATGGAAGGATGAGTCCAGGCTGGGGGGTGGGGGTGGTGTGATCCTGTGCTTTCTAGCTTCAGTGCAAGGCTGCCTTCTCCACGCAGGCATACTCGACTTCACCATTCCCGAGCATCCCTGCTCTCACTAGTCTGTTTCTCCCCACTTCCAACCAGCCTGCCTGGCAGTTTCTGTGTGCTAAGTGCCTTGGTTTTGGCTACCATTTACAGCCATAGTGGCTTCTTAGCAGCTGCCTGCTTGCATCCTCCCAGCATGCTGTGCTGTCCCATCATCCTGACATCCTAGTCTAACCTTCGGCTAGAAGGCCTTTCCCTTCCTTTGCTCGGCCTACCCCTGTCTTTCTTAGGACATCATGCAGCGCCTCCCTTCCCTGGTTGGGGTTAGACTGTAGGAATCTAGGCACTGGTATGTGTCAGTCTCAGCTCCCAGTAGATAACATTGCTTGCTGTAGAGTTTTCACTTAGGCCCAGGGTGTGAGGAGGTAGGATGAAGTATGGGAGCTACCGTTGTGTTGCTCGGCATTTCACACACCAGGGATCCTAAATTTAAGAAGAGCAGGACAGTGTGGAGTGAATCTTCAGTTCTGGAGGTGAACAGGATGGAGGTCCCAAAGAGTTCATTCTTGGGGACCCTGGGTGTGGTACTAACTCATGTCAACCAACCAATAATTAGCTCATCTTCTTCAGGTTCCACCATTGAGCAGAGTGCTGGCCTCACCTCGGGAGACCAAGCTTTCTAGAACTCAGAGTCTAGACTCTTCTCTGATGACCTGCCATCACTTTGTGTGCTCCGCACTGAGTTATTTATCGCTGGTGGCTCTTTATAGCTTCAAAAACACTTATCTGTGAAGAACTCTTGGAATTCTGCATTGAGAAAGTGGGACCATTGAGAATAGGAGAACACATTGGAAACCAGGGAGGTAGAGTGATGATGCTGTTGGATAAGGACTTTGCACCAAAGCTTGGCCTGGAGGATGGGAGGGCAGGTGTATGAGAATGTCTCTCCTCCATACAGGAATAACCATGTTGACACAAGAGCTCTTGCAAGTCCCTGAAAAATAAGGTGAACACACACAGCTTTGACACCATGTGTGGATATTATGGACCTTTATAGTTTCTCCTCCAGTCTGCAGATAGTGTATCCAGAAGCATGAGAGATTTTACTGATACCCCTCAGGATAGTGTAGTGGGTTCAAGGCATTTCTTGTCAAGCCTGATGACCTGAGTTCAGTGCCTGGTGTAAGGAGATAAGATGAAGTATGGGGCTGTCATGGTGCTCCTGGACATCTTGCAAACCAAGGAGCCCAAATATAATGAGAGCAGTACAGTGTGGAGGGATTCTTCAGTTCTGGAGGTGAGTAGGGTAGAGGAAAGACCACAGAGTTCATTCTTGGGGACCAGGGGCCATCACATGGTAGGAGAGAACTGACTTGGATAAGCTCTACTCTGATCTCTGTGTGCACACACGGCTTTAATCCCAGCACTTGGGAGCCAGGTGGATCTCTGTGATTTTGAGGCCAGCCTGGTCTGCAGAGTGAGATCCAGGATAGGCACCAAGACAGAAAAACCCTGTCTGGGGCGTGGAGGGGGAGTTATCTCTCCCTGGGGCAGTGGCGCATGTCTTTAATCCCAGCATTTGGGAGGCAGAGGCAGTCAGATTGCTGTGAGTTTGAGGCCAGCCTCGTCTGCAGAGCAAGTTCCAGAACTACACAGAGAAACCCTGTCTGGGCTCGGGGAGTTCCCTTTGGTGGGGAGGAGAAGAAGAGAAAACCTAATGTAAAATAGGAATAACAACAAAATCTTAACTCACAAATGAAGGTATGCAGGCAAAGCATAGTGATGTATACTTGTAGTTAGTTCTAGGCACTTGGAAGGTTGGGGCTAAAGGAGCACTTGAGCCCAGTATTTTAGGGATATCTCGGGCCTGGGCAGCATGGTGAGACCCTTCTCTTTTTTTTGAAAGTAGCAGCTAAGGCTAGGTGTGGTGGCATATGCCTGTAATCTCAGGGCTCTGTAGATGAAATTCTAAACGGTCTTATTAATAAATAAGAAACACAAAGCCAAATACAGAGTTAAAAGCCCAAGAGATCAGAGCACTAGCAAATAGCCTTTAGCTTACCAGTGTCTGCCATCCTTCCCCTGAGAGAGAAACCTTCTCTTGTGTGACCTGTCTTTTTATTGCCTTTCTGTTCTGCCTTCTCATTGGCTTTAAACCCAACCACAGGATTTCCTCATCTCTGCCTGTCTATACAGACCTCCAGGTCTCTATGGTTTGTACTGAGATTAAAGGTTCAGGTCACCGCTTGGCTGTTCCTTGAACACACAGAGACTCTGCTTGCCATGTGATCGGATTAAGGGCATGTGCCACCACGCGGACTTCTGCTAAATGGCTTGCTCTCAGCTCTGACCCCCCAGGCAACTTTATTTATTAACTTTCAAATAAACTTACATTTCAGCACAAATAAAATATCACCATAGGGCTCACGAGGAAGAGTCAGGAAGACTGCAAGTTCAAAGCTAGCTTCAGCTACCTAGAGAGGAGGGAGCAAAGAAAGAGGGCTGATGGGTGAGGTGGGTCAGTGGGTAGGAGTGCTTACTACCCAGCCTGATGACCTGAATTCAATTCCCTAGACCCACACGTGGAGGAAGACCTCCATGTGTACATGCTTTTAAAAGAAATTTAAAGAGAGAAATATACAGAAGGCAAACTTAATATTGTCTGTCATTGAAAAAGAACTTGAAGCAACAGTGAAGTGCCACTCCACATCTCTTAGTGTGACAATAACATATTGACAACTTTAAGTGCAGCCTGTCCTGAAGCAGTAGGACTGTTGATTCATTGCTGGAGGAGTGCACGTGGAACTTAGGAAGATGCCTGGGCAGTGTTTATGGTTTGAATTGGAAGTGCCCACATCCAGGAGCTCACAACCATCTATAACTAGCTCAAGGATCTGATGCGCTCTGGCTTCTGTAGCTACCCACACATGTGTGCATATACACACAAAATAAATCTTTAAAACTTTACCCTCCACATCTCATGTTCAAACTGGTGGCACAGTTGGGAAACTGGAACTTTTAGGAGGTGGTAGGGCTTGGCTGGTGGCAGTAAGTCCCTAGGAGTGGGCTTTTCAGGTTCGTCTGGGCCTACTTGTACTCTCTTTATCTACCTTAATGTGGAGTGGGAGCCAGAAGAAGCTTGTTTAAGTTGTTCCTCTCAGGATTCTGTCACCCAGGAGGTTTCATGTAGAACCAAACATATTCTTATGAGCCAGCAATGGTGCTCTTTGCTCTTTTTGTTTTCATTTTTTTAAGACAGTTTCTTTGTGTAGCCCTGGCTGTCCTGGAACTTACTCTGTAGACCAGGCTGGCTTTGAAAGCTCAAAGCCCACCCCCAGTGACACACCTTCTCCAGCATGGCCACACCTCCTAATCCTTTGCAAACAGTTCCACCAACTTCAGACCAAGCATTCAAACATGAGCCTGTCGGGGGGCCTTCTCATTCAAACCACCACACTATTTAAAAAACAATAAGGTTATTATGACATTGATTTTGGACCTTTTCAAAATTTATTGGGCATCTTATCTAGAAATACTGGTTGGTTGTTGGATTACCTTTTGTGTGGCAGGGCTTCAGTCAGTGTACTATTGGGAATAATTAATGAACAATTTAAGCAGCCCTGGTTTGGCCATAGGTGTGTGGACTTTGGTATGTTGATTTTGATGTGGTTTTTTGTTTTTTGTTTTCCCTCCTTTTTTTTTTTTTTTTTTTCTTTTAGGACAACCCTCCGTACGACAAGGGGGCCTTTAGAATTGAAATCAACTTTCCAGCAGAGTATCCATTCAAACCACCCAAGATCACATTTAAAACCAAGATCTATCACCCTAACATTGATGAGAAGGGGCAGGTCTGTCTGCCGGTAATTAGTGCTGAAAACTGGAAGCCAGCCACCAAGACCGACCAAGGTGAGCCATGCACCTTCCTTCTCGCTGCCTTAGATAGGTCTCTCTTGCGGGAATACTCCTTTGTGATGGGTACTTGAAGGTTCTCTCTAACACTCTATCAGACAGAGTTGAGAGAAATACTACCTTAGCAACCCAAGTGTACATAGAAGTACTGCTGAAACCCCGTCAGTCCTGTGCGTTTGCCTTGTCTCCGTCGAGCTGTCAACTGTGCCTGGACACTGACCTTGGAGGTGACCAAGGATTGTGATACTGCCTAGATGGGGAAAGTGAGGAAGGTGGTGGATGCACACAACAGTTAGCACTTGGAATCACTTAGAAGAAAGGTTAGTGAGGACATTCCAGGCTTAACAGAAGGGTTGAACCAAATCCTGTAGCTCCCAGTATGTGGTTTGGGGGTTCAAGACCTACAGTCAGACTTGGGCAGTATTCCTATGAAAGCACGTAGTTGGCTGCATTGTCTGTAATTCTTAGAATTAGATGTGACTATATATGTCCATGCCCATTCTTCTTAGAAAAGCATTTGATTACGTGTCATGATTGTTCTCCTTCTTGTCCCTTTCTTACTACTTCCAGTACAGAGACTTTATATTGGGAGATTTATTAAGGCAACTCCATGTAGTTAAAAGGGGGGTTTATTTTTGGGTAACTTACAGCCAGTAAAGGGGTTAGCTACAGGATCTGGGAGAGGTGGAGTGCAGTCCAGCAGTGTTCTCTGGAGAACTCTGCTTGGTCTGCCATCCAGCATCCAGGATCACAAGGAACCAAGAGAGCTGGCACATCCAGATCTTGGGTCTTAAGGGCTCCTGTCTCGGACCCGCCCCAGGGGCAAGTCATAGGTAGGTGTGGGGAGAAGGGCTTCTATACCAGGCCGTCTGGAACTGACTTAGTCTCCTCCTTTACCTGTGAACCGATGGCATGAAGGCCAGGGCCAGGGGGCTCTCAGGCCTGGGTGCAGATGCTTTACCACCTCTTAGTCCTATTTTATCTTCACATCTAGATACACAGCCTGCTGCAGTTTCAGGTTGGGGCTGTGCCCCTCCCTCCAAAGAACCAGATAGGTTAGGGCTAGCTTTCATTTTTGGTTTTTCGAGACAGGGTTTCTCTGTGTAGCCCTGGCTGTCCTGGAACTCGCTCTGTAGACCAGGCTGGCCTCAAACTCACTTTGAGGTGAATCCACTTCTTCTGCCTCCTGAATACTGGGATTAAGGCATGTGCTACCACCACCCTGCAGTTTGGGGCAGTTCTTTTGTAGAATATGCTTATTAGTTATTAAGAATTTCATTTCAACTATAGTAACAGAATTACTGGATTTGTGATTCGGGACAGCTCAGAGCTTCTTCCTAAAAAACCAATTGCTTGTTGTAGTCTTTGTAGTGCGGCTTTGATTCTGTCAATAATAGCACTGACAGGATTCAGGATGGGACGCCATAGTCTCCTGTTTTCTGTTACCTATGCTGTATTATAACCCCATTGAAACTTAGTGGCTAGCGACTGGAGAGATGATTCATTCACTGGATGCTGTTCCATGGGACCTGGGTTCAATTCCCATCACCCCCTTTTTTTTTTTTTTAAGATTTATTTATTTATTATGTATACAGCACGTATCCCTGCAGACCAGAAGAGGGCACCAGATCTCATTACAGATGGTTGTGAGCCACCATGTGGTTGCTGGGAATTGAACTCAGGACCTCTGGGAGAACATCCAATGCTCTTAACCTCTGAGCCATCTCTCCAGCCCTCCCATCACCCTTATGGCACCCTGTAACTCCAGTTCCAGGGGGATCTAATATCCTCTTCTGGCCTCCAAGGGTACCAGGCTTGTACATGGTACACAAACATACACATAGGTACAACTCTAATCACATAAAATTAGGGACTGGAGAGATGGCTCAACAGATAAGAGCACTGGCTGCTCTTCTAGAGGACCCAGGTTCAATTCCCAGCACCCACATGGCAGTGCACACCTGTCTGTAACTCTGGTTTCAGGGGATCCGACACCTTCACACAGACAATGCATACAGGCACAAAACAAACGCACATGAAATAAAAGTAAGCAAATTATTTTTTAAAAAGCTAACTAATTAAAGATAAAATGAAACAGTGGTTTAAAGTAACCGTTTTTTTGCTCATTCTGTAGATTGGCTGTCTCAAACGGGCATGGTTATTCTTGGGGATACTCAGCTACTCTCATTGGGGGTAAATTGTGCCACTGCGTATCATTCACAGTGTGGCCGTGGGTGCTGGCTGGGCACTTGGCTTTCTGTGTGTTGTTTATTCTCCATGGAGTGGATTGGACTTCTTCATAGCAATGGTGGAGCTCTAGGTTGAAAGCTGAAGCAATGGGCTGCTTACACCTCGTGTAGTGTTAGTGCTGTTGTGTCCCTCCTCCTGGGTCCTACTGGTCAAGCAAGTACAGTCTTGTACAGGGAAGTAGACTGAGTCTTAAAGGAGTTGAGGCAGGGGATTCAGGATGGGAGAGGTGGGGACACAGGCAGAGGAGGGGCCACTGGCACCGAGTACCTTACTGCCTCTACATGCTTTTTCTTTTCCTTCTTTTTTTAAATGTGTCTGTGCACCATATACATGTAGTGCTGCAGAGGTCAGAAGATGGCATCAATCCCCTGGAACTAGAGTTACAAAAGGCTTAGGAGATGCTATGTGAGTGCTAAGGAACTCAGGTTCTCTGGAGGGTCCCCTCTCCAGCCTCCGTCCCTCTACACACTTATGTGTGTGGTACTATTGTGGCCACATGGCAGATGCTATTGTGTTCATTGTCTGGTCCTATTTCCTGACTGCTTTCCAGCCATTATCATCCTATAATCATCTTCCTTTTTGTGTGTGTATTTTTTTGGGGGAGGGGAGGGGGAGGGTTCGAGACAGGGTTTCTCTGTGTAGTTTTGGTTCTGTCCTGGAACTCACTCTGTAGCCCAGGCTGGCCTTGAACTCACAGAGATCTACCTGCCCCTGCCTCCCTAGCGCTGGGGTTAAAGGCGTGCACCACCACCGCCCGGCTTCATCTTCCTTTTTTAATGTCTTGCAGTTCTGCTGCATTTGCGAGCGTTGAAGTGACCATGTCACTTGTTCTTATAGCGTCTGCTTGGTTTCCTTGTGCCCGTGTCCTTAGGAGCATCTCCATTGATGACTCCTTCAGATCTAGCTTCCTATTCCTTGGTCTTTTTAATGGAATAGGCTCTAGCTCATGTCAGTCATCCACCATTCGGCCTTTTGTTGATCTCTAGATTCTCTTAGGGTTTTCTGTCTAGAGAGTCTCAGAGTTGTGTGTTAGTGTTACTGTTTTGTGTGTGTGGCTGTTTTGCTTTCATGTGTGTCTGTGTGCCTTGTGCATGCTTGGTATCTAGGAGGCCAGAAGGGGGTGTTGGGTCCCCTGAACTAGAGCTACTGACAGTTGTGAGCTGCCATGTGGGTACTGGGAATTGAACCCAGATCCTCTGGAGGAGCAGCCAGTGTTCTTAACCACTGAGCCATCGTTTCTCCAGTCCCTCAGAGTTGTGTTTTATTAGACAGGTATAGAAAATGAAAAGGATACGATTGGGAGCTAGAGAGAGAGAGCTCAGCAGTTAAGAGCACTTGCTCTTCCAGAGGACCACGGTTCAATCCCCGCACACACATGGTGGCTAGCAACCATCTGGAACTATAGTTGCGAGAGTCAGTGCCCTCTGAGGCATCCATGAACACTGTATATGCACAATGCTCAGACATATATGCAGGCAAAACACCCATACACATAAAATAATAGATAAATTTTTCTTTTTAAAGATTTATTTATTATGAATACAGTGTTCTGTCTGCATGTATGCTTGCAGGCCAGAAGAGGATGCCAGATCTCATTATAGATGGCTGTAAGCTGCCATGTGGGTGCTGGGAATTGAACTCAGGACCTCTGAAAGAACAGCCAGTGCTCTTAACAGCTGAGCCATCTCTCTAGCTATGATTTCATTTTAACTTTTTCTTTTAAGACTGTTGACAGCAAAGTTAAAATGTTCTTAGTATATGAGCTGGAGAGATTACTCAGCAATTCTTGAATTCCGTCCCCAGCAGTCACATTGGGTGGCTGACAGCCACCTGCACTCTACAGCTCTTCTGGCCCCTGAAGTCATCTGCACAAATGTGTGCATTCTAACTTGAAGACACACAGACAGATTAAGCATAGTGGAAAAGCAACATGAAATAAAAAAGCTCCTATGATCCAGCAGGTCAATTTTCAGTTGTGTATGCCTCCCAAAAATGAAATCATGGGTTCACACAAACATTTTTATTAATTACATTCGTGTGTTTATGTGTGTGCATGAATGCATGTCACAGCATGCATGTGGAGGTCAGCAGACAACTTGAGGGAGTCAGTTCTCTCCTTACCCCTGTGAATGGCAGGGATCAAGCTTGGAGGCAAGAGCTTTTGTCTGCCAGGCAAGCACACTCCTCTGTCCTGAAACAGTTGTCTTAATGTTCATTGCCTCAAGCCATACTAGGCTCAAAGGAGAAGCAACTCAAATAAATGGATATACATAATGGTGTCTAGTCTGCTTTCTATTGCCGGGACAAAGACACCATGACCAAAAGCAACTTGGGGAAGAACAGTTTTATTTCAGCTTATAGCTTACAATCCATCTTGAAGGGAAGTCAGAGCAGGAACTTGGAGGTTAGAACTGCAGCGGAAGTTAGGGGTGATGGCACACTCCTTTAGTCCCAGCACTCTAGAAGCAGAGGCAGCTGGATCTCTGAGTTCTGGGACAGCCAGGGCTGCACAGAGAATTGGTTTCAAAAAATAAAAATAAAAAGAATTGAAGTAGAGACCATGGAAGAGCGCTGCTTACTGGCTTGCTCCTTATGGCTGCTCAGCTTGCTTCCTTATATACCCAGCACCATCTGCCTAGGGGTGGTGCAGTCCACAGTGAGCTGGGCTCTCCCATGCCAACCACTAATCATGCTCTGTAGACTTGCCTACAGGCCATCTTCTCAGCTGAAGTTCCCTCTTCCCAGATGAACCTGGCCTGTGTCAGGTCGACAAAAGACTAATCAACTGTGGTATTTCTATATAGTGACAATGTGTAGCCATAAAAAAATAATAAAGTGTGGATTCATGGTATACAAACTTTTAAAATAGTATGGTACATGAAACAATTACAAAAAGACAACATGGCAATGTGATTCTCTCTACAGTTTATGGATTCTGGCTATGTAGCCCAGGCTGGCTTCACACTAATGACCTTCTTGTCTTACGCCCCCCCCCCCCCCCCCGCGTTTCTCTGTAGTTTTGGTGCTTGTCCTGGATCTCGCTTTGTAGACCAGGCTGGCCTCAAACTCACAGAGATTGGCCTGGCTCTGCCTCCCCAGTGCTGGGATTAAAGGTGTGTGTCACCACCGCCTGGATTGTCTTATGCTTTTAAGTGAAATAATTTAAACTGTGAAGGCACCACATGTAGTTACTTGTTATGATTTGGGAATTTGTATGCTTTCTAATCTCTTGGTCGATAGAGCACTTTTTGTGGTAAACCCTGTCTTCCATAGTTCCTCGAAGGTGGGCTTATTGCTCACAGACAGGTGCAGCTTCATAATGTGCTTTTTTCTTTCTCGTGATTGGAAGTACCCTAATGAGCAGAGTGTATCATACTGACCCACCACACACAACTGCCTGGAGAGGTGACCTTGTGTACAGACCCATAGAGATGTGAACAGGCTTGCTGTCTCCAGGGCACAGGAGAAGGGGCTGACGAGGGCCAGGAGCTCCAGATGTTCTGTACTTTTCAGAAAATGATCTATACTAGCTATATTTTCAGGTTTGAATGAGTAAATTTATTAAGTGTACAGTATAAATAGTGCTGGGTGGGAGGTATACACCTTTAGTCCCAGAAGTTGGGAGGCAGAGACAGGGGGATCTGTGTAAATGCAATGCCAACCTGACTGACTTAAGTGAGTTCCAGGCCAGCCCGGGCTGCATAGTGAGATCCTGTCTAGAAACATTGGGGATAGGTAGCATGACACCTGCATGGGGGAGTGTCCTTTTTTATTTTATTTTAATTAATTAATTAATTAATTAATTAATTTTTGGTTTTTCAAGACAGGGTTTCTCTGTGTAGCTTTGTGCCTTTCCTGGGACTCACTTGGTAGCCCAGGCTGGCCTCGGACTCACAGAGATCCGCCTGGCTCTGCCTCCCGAGTGCTGGGATTAAAAGCATGCGCCACCACCGCCCGGCATCCTTTTTTTAAACATTATTTCTTTATTGATTCTTTGGGAATTTCACATCATGTACCTCAATTCCACTCACCTCCTGGTCCCCCCATATTCTCCCTGCACCCATATACCTCCTCAACAGAAAATTTAAAAAAAAAAATCAAACTAAAATAAAACATAACAAACACAAGAATAGAACAAAGCACCTCTCAAAAACCCTCTTGGCTTCTCCATCTTTCCCACCTCTCCAATACCTTTTCATTCATCCTGGTGGCATTAGGAACCAAAGTGTGTCTCACAGTGTACCCTTTTGTCCAGTCAGCTTTACTAGCAAATGTTCATTGCTATGAGTCATTGATCTGGTTTCTGGCAGGGGGTAACTTTTTTTTTTTTCTCGAGACAGGGTTTCTCTGTGTAGCTTTGTGCCTTTCCTGGAACTCACTTGGTAGCCCAGGCTGGCCTCGAACTCACAGAGATCCGCCTGGCTCTGCCTCCTGAGTGCTGGGATTAAAGGCGTGCGCCACCACCGCCGGCTTGGGGGTATCCTTCTTTAAAGGTAGCCAGTTGGAATCTGCAAGAGAGTCCCAGGCAGCGTAGTCTCCTCAGGTGAGACTTGCACATAAAAGAACAAATAGCAGATAGAGAAAACATCAAATTGGGTCCTTACAACAGAAACTGATGGGGGGTGGAGGTATCAACCAGAGCTCTAGGTGAGCTTTCTCTCCACGGCTGAACTTCCAACTCTCCACATCTTTCCCATTGCAGGCATTTTTTTATGTCATGAGATAAACAGTAGTAACTTGGGTTGGAAATTGTTTACCCTCTAGCTCTTCTCAAGGGCACAGTGTATTTACTCCTAGGCTGTTTTGCTATTCTCTGCTCCCTGTCACTGAGACTAGTACATCCCCAGATAAGGAGTCTTGGAGAACACTTGACATTGGAGTCTCTTCCAGAGCCAGCTTCTCAGTTCAAAACAGCATGTGACAGTTTACCAATAGACTGTGTGTTTCACTATGTTTCAGGCCTGCAAGGCTTTTCTGAGGCTGGGGATCAGTCAAGCTGTTAGTTAGCAATCATCTGTCTCTCTCCTGATTACAGAAGAGATGGGTTGAGTTCTGGTGGTCAGAATAAACAGAATTTTAAAGCACACTGTGGGCATAGGATATAGCTCACTTGGGACAGAGCCAACCTTGCATGCATAAAGCCCTGACTACGTAACACCCCCAACACTCAGCAGGGTCAGGAATTCCAGGTCATCAGAAAGAAGGAGCAGTCAGTGTGGAGACGGCAGTTTTTCTCCCTCTTACCTGTGCTCTTTCCGAGTCTGTTTTAACCCAATGCCTTGTCCTTCTTTTGACAGTCATCCAGTCCCTCATAGCACTGGTGAACGACCCCCAGCCTGAGCACCCACTCCGGGCTGACCTAGCTGAAGAATACTCTAAGGACCGTAAAAAATTCTGTAAGAATGCTGAAGAGTTTACAAAGAAATATGGGGAAAAGCGACCTGTGGACTAAAATCTGCCATGAGTGATTCCAGCCAGTTTGAGCAGAGCCCCGAGCAGTACTCAGATACCCCGCAAAGCAGGACTCTGTGGAAATTTGACACGGGCCACCACCTGGCGTCCGCTTGTGGCAGTTACTAACTTTCTACAGTTTTCTTAATCAAAAGTGGTCTAGGTAACCTGTAAAGAAGGATTAAAAAATTCAGATGTTCTAGTTCTGCTTGCTTTGTTTTAAAAATCACTGCTTTAGTCTACTTCAAAAGAATGGCATTTCTTTTCTTGCCCAAATTTACTCAAAGTTACAGTTAGTCCAGGTTTAAAAAAAAAAAAAAAGTCCTGGTTCCCTCTCCCCATTGCCCCTTTCCCTTTCGATGCCCTTCCACAGACTAAGGCCCCAGCTAAGTCCTGGTCCCCCCCTGCCCCTTTCCCTTTCGATGCCCTTCCACAGACTAAGGCCCCAGCTCCCCACAGAAGTAGCAGTGCTGGCAGCTCTTCTCCTGTGCCACACTGCCTGTGGGTGACAGCTCAAGTCCCCCCATGCCACCCTATTAATGTCCTTTAAAAAATTATAAAACAATATCAATGTCCCCTCCCTCCCCCAAAACAATGTCTGTGCAGAGGGAAGCTGCTTTTAAATAAAATCTTAGCAAGTGTTTCCACAGTAACAGACTCAGTGGGCAGACCCCACGCCCCCAACCCGTGGTCAAGCTGTGCCGAGTCTTTGTAGAGAACCCTGCAGTACCAGGTTTGTGGTGACCTTGGAGGGAGGGGTCTGCCAGCAGAGAACGCCGTGCACTCCTGTGATGATGTCTCCAGTCAGCAGCCCTCCCTGCAGCTGTGGTAGACGGCCTGCTGGTCATTACAGGCAAAGCAAAAGCCAGGATATTCTTTTGAAATCTCAAGCTTCACCACCACCAAGCTCTGCTGAGGTGTGCCAAGGAGCCCCAACTCCTCAGCACAGCAGGCCACCACTGTCTCCCTCCGCATGGTTTGCCCTTTGTGGGATCAGCATTGGTGACTTCTGCTTTGTAACCAGCTGCCTGCCCCTTCCTCAGAGCAGCTGCTGATGCAGCCCAGGAACAGGATGGCCTTTCCAGAGTCAAGCTCCACTTGAAGCTCACTCAGTAATATCCTTTCAGTATGTTTTATATTGTTTTCATTGCCTTTTTTTGTAGAAATAAAATTTGACCTTAGAATTTATCATCAAATGAACTTTGTCAAGATTTGAATGTTAATGTCTTTTCAAGGCAAGTGGGACTGTCCTTGAAGCAGTGGTGCCACCCTGAGGGAGCTGTCGGCCTGACTGCCTGTGTTCACCAACTCACTTAGGGTCTAGATCCTGTGGAGAAGATTGCCTCAAGAGCTCTAGCCTTCTGCTTTAACTGTAGTTCTTTAACTTCAGGGCTACCTGGGGCTCACCCACTTAGAAGACAGCTCTGGGTTTTGCCTATAAAGGAGTGAGACAGGTCCTCTCAGGCCGTGTAACACTACATAGTTTTCCAAGTGTTTGGCTCCTGTGGTGCATAAATGAACTGTGCTTTAGTCCTAGGTATGCATGGGGCAGGTTTCTGGAGACTTCATGTGCCCAGGATGGCCAGAGCACCGGGCCTGCATTTCTACGTCTGTCTCTTCATTGGCAGAAAAGTGACAATGGATTTTATTTCATTCACATTCAGATTTGTAATAAAATGCCAAATTCTGTCAGAAGTTGTCCAGGCAAACCACCATTTGTTCTTGTTGCTTTTCTGAATCTAGAGATAGTCCAACTGTCTTGATAGCTTAGTTCTACCTGCCTGTTGCCCCTCACTGCTCTCTGGCTCACTATGGGAGGGTACCCTTATGCCAGCAGCCCCTCTCAGGGACTCTCAGCCCCAGTACTGATAACCATGGCCTGCCCTGGAAGCAGGGGTCTGGCTTGCAGTCAGTGGTGTCCCTCTGGGCTTGCATGCCTTGCTCTTTCTAGCCCTGCCCTGGAGCAGGCTTTGAGCAAGCTGGCAGGCAGCTCTGGCTACTCCAAACTAAAGAAGAGCTGGATCCTTTAGAGAAGGGAATGTCTGTGAGCAGCCAGCCAGCCACCCACCCACCCCTGACACAAGTTGGCTCAGGAATTCACATCCCCCTGGTTCCTTGAAGTGCCCGGATCTTGTCCTGCTCTTTCCACGATGGCAGAGAATAGGCTTTCTAAGATGCTGTGACCCCATCTGTCCTTAATAAAAATGTTCTCAGACACTAGTTTGGGTGTATGGGTTTCTTCCTTTGGGGATGGACATGGCTGGGGGCCTATGTTCTTGGAAACTAAAGAGAGTAGTGTCTAGGCCTCTGGTCTCTTTCCTCTGCTTGCCAGCCTCTAAAAGAGGCATACAGGTGTCTTGCCAGGTAGAAGTAGATGGGGCGGTCAACACTGGGAAAGCTGCAGAGACTCCATGAATATCCAGGAGACTGACGGACACACAAGATGCCACTTCATCCTTGTAGCCCCAAGAAATGTGAACTGCATTTAGCAAATGTGAGAACTAGTCGACAAGGGGGGTTTGATCAGGGGCTTGAACTGAAGAGTATGTGTCTTTGAATCACAGCCATATCTGGAAACTCACTGGCTTTCTCAGACAGCTACTAAGACACTACAGCACCAGATGAAATGAGTTTACCTTCCCAGCTGGGTCTGCAGATCTTGCAGGAATACTTCCTGGGGCATCGTTTTACATTGGCTTCCAGACATTCCTGGAGCCTTGCTGGCTTTGAACTCAGAATCCTCCTCCCTTGTTTCCCTTCAAATAAGTATTTAGCTCCTAAGTCCCATACCCCCTGCATCCTGACTGTTATTCTTCTACTCCCGTAGCCAAAGGCCCAGTTTCCTTGCTGCTGAGTAAGCAGCTTGTAAGCCATTCAGCTTTTGTTTATCATGTCACTTCCTCTAGCCTTAAGAGATGTGTCCCCCAAGCCGGGCGGTGGTGGCGCTCGCCTTTAATCCCAGCACTTGGGAGGCAGAGCCAGGCGGATCTCTGTGAGTTCGAGGCCAGCCTGGGCTACAGAGCGAGATCCAGGAAAGGTGCAAAGCTACACAGAGAAACCCTGTCTTGAAAAAACAAAAACAAAAAAACAAACAAACAAAAAAAAGAGATGTGTCCTCCAACATGTTGTGCAGTCTAATCTAGGGAGAAGTCAGTTTGATTTGACCTGCCCTGTCCACATCCTATGTGAGCAAACAGCACTGCCCCAGACAACAAAGTTGAGGAAGAAATGGACACTGTAACATGGTACCCAGCCCAGGTTGCGTCTTGTAAATGGCATTTCCTGGATGACTCAAGACAGCAACCTGGAAAAGCAGACAGTACAGACCACTTACCCAGCACCATGCTCAAGGTCCAAAGAAGGAAGCTTACCTCTAAAGAACCTTCCTCTTCTTCCAGTGTGGCCCAGATCACACGGAATTGGCATTTGTAGGCTGGGCGGTATCCCAGCAGAGCCTAACCTTCTGAGCACTCCACTGCAGAATCACACTCTAGGAGCTGTCTGTAGACACGGGCTGCCCTTGTACTAGGCCTCCAGCCAACAGAATGTGCGCCCGAACCACAGGAGTCAGGTGAGGAGGTGAATGGTAGACAGCAGAGGAATCACTGCCCAAGTCAAGGTCGAGGAAGGTTATAATAGACTGAAGCCAACAAGGGAGGAGGAGGAACAAGATCCTTTCAGAAGGCCACATGTCTCATCAGGTCAGGTGAGAACTTGCTTCCCTGACCCCCCAGTTCCAGGACAGATGTAGGCCATGTCAGGTCAGTTCAAAGCCCTGCTCTACAACCCCCACTTAGAAGTTTGTGGTGGGGGCACAGGAAATCAAGTTGATAGGAAACTTACACAGCATCATGAAACTGGGCTTAGTCCTAAAAACCATGTAAACTGGGAGTGAAGATGCACAGCTGTAGTCCCAGCATTGGCAGGAATAACAGTTCACTGCCATCCTTGGCGAGTATCAAGACAGTCTGGTTTTGCCTAGCATTCATGGGTATTCCAGTTTCCTTTCCATCTTCCAAAATGGTGTAAAGCTGTGTTCCACCACCTTCCTATCTACTTCCTCCCAGCAGAGCATCCATATAGCAGATGTAGCTAGAATCCCAGTTTCTCGTTTCTGCAGAAGACTACCTCTCCTGGAAAAATGTAAACACTCTATAACTTACAGAGCCTCTTTGAATCTGTCCCTGAAGTGGCTTACATATAACAGGTTACCTCCACTCTTTAGACCACTAGAACTACTACTGTCGTGTGTGTGTGTGTGTGTGTGTGTGTGTGTGTGTGTGTGTGTGTGTG
>CABHPQ010002520.1:44574-58899 GCA_902168405.1 Peromyscus aztecus
GGGGGGGGGGGCAGGTCAGGAGGCTTTTTCTTAGTAAAAGCTCTATTTTTTTTTTCTTCCTGAGACAGGTTTCTCTGTGTGGCCCTGGCTGTCCTGGAAGTCACTCTGACCAGGCTGGCCTCGAACTCAGAGATCTGCCTGCCTCTGCCTCCTCAGTGCTGGGATTAAAGGTGTGACTGCCACTGCCTGGATATAAAAGCTCTGCATGACAAGCACACAAGCATGCAGACCAGTGGCTGCGCTGGAGAAAGCCTTAGCCCATCTTCACCTTGAGCTGCAGGCAACTTTTTTTTTTTCAGCACCTCGTGTTTGCTCTTGTCCAGTAAGGTTTTCTTACCCATGACTTACCAATAGTCACCATGGTGACAGCCAGCATTTGCCTGGTAATGTGGCTGTCTTGATATTGTTTGAAACACAGTCTTATGTATCCCAGGGTGACCTCACTATTCATTCAGCTGGGGCTAGCCTTGAACTTCTGACCCTTGCATGTGCCACCACACCTGGTACAGGGAATTGAACCAAAGACTTCATGCATGTTAGACAAACACTCTGCCAACTGAGCATGCCCAGCCTGTCTTGGTTTCTCTTGTAGAACGCCTGTTACTCAAATCAAGCCTGTGATATTGGTAATTTTGTTTCTGTTTTACAGCCGAGGAACCTGAAGATTCACCAGAGAAGTGAGTGGAGCAAGAACTGTTCTCTACAGGTTGGAGCTTAACCTTTTCTGGTTCCTCCCACCTTATCTGACCCCCTGGATCGCAGGCAGAGGGGAAAGAGTATAGTTTAATCACAACAGTACCTGATGATGCTTTGTAAGGGTTGGAGGCCTCAAAGTACCCTTCAGCCAAGTTCCTGGCGTAAACACTGCTGTGTCCAGTCATAGTGATTGTTGAACCATCAGGCAACATCCAGCCACTGTGCCCCTCTGGGAGGCTGCTCTCTGAAAGGCCAGAGGCCTTGAGGCCCTGGGCCCTGAGAACCATAGATGGAGAAGAGGAACTACTAAGCACTTATTGTGCTGGGAGTGAATGGAGTCATTAGAGATCAGGGCTCACGGCTTTAATGCCTTCCCTAAAGAAGTACCAGCTGTTAGACGAGAAAGACAATGTGGCAGTGGAGGATGGGCTGACTGTGAATCTGTTGGGAATGACAAGCTTCTGTGGTAAAGGGGAAAAGAAAAAAGTTGAGGTGAGTTTATATGGGGTTTCCATAAGGTGCAATGTGTATTGAAAGAAGATCTTTTGTGGCCGGGTGGTGGAGCACGCCTTTAATCCCAGCACTCAGGAGGCAGAGGCAGGTGAATCTCTGAGTTCGAGGCCAGCCTGGTCTACAGAGTGAGTTCCAGGACAGCCAGGGCTACACAGAGAAGCCCTGTCTCGAAAAACCTATATATAATGTAATACTCACTTGTGGAAGGGTGCTCAGCTCAATTTACAGACGAGGAGGCGGTGTTGAGAGGCTGAGTCACATCAACAAAACAAACCAAAAACAGGGACAGGAATTGAAGCTAGATCTGTGTGGAAAACCAGGACTCTTCACTGCTTCCAAAAAGAAAGACTTGAGAAGGAAAATGCTGGCTAGCCCACACTGGCTGAGGGAAAGAAGCCCTGGAAGGAAGCCAACAAGAGTCGGAGGTCCAAGTCTGTGCAGCGACCAGGGATGAGCTGAGGAAGGTATTTGTGTCATAAGTGGAGGCTGTGGCTTTCACCGTGAGGATTAGAGAAGCAAGCCCCAGACTCAGACCCCTTGGCAGAATAAAGTCAAATCTATAAACATCCCCAAGCACGGTTTAGCTGGCTTGACAGAAAAAGCCAGCCAGGTGGGGGAGGAGCCAATGTGGGCCCCACCCCCAACCATTGTGTCGGGGAAGATAATGAACGGGAGGCCAGATTCTGGCCAATCAGGATGAAGTATGTAAATCAGCACCCTCAGAGGCTGCGGGGGCGGGATTCCAGGGCACTGTGCGGTAGTCCTTAACCCGGTGCTGACCGAGCGAGCGAACCCCAGAAGCACAGAGGAGACGCTGGTGAGCTGGTGGGGGCGCCAAGGCGCCGCTGGTCTGGAAAGTTTGTTGGACACACTGGTCGTCCCAGACAGCTGCAAACAGAAGGCAGCTGTCCGCAGATGCCTGGCAGGTCCCAGTAGAGGAGGGTGGGATGTCTGAAGGACACAGCGTACGGGGAGTGAGGGCCCATAGGGCCTGGATCTACCTTTACTTCCTCTCTCGCCCTAGACAGAGGAGTCTGCATCTGTGCTGTCGAACCTGAGAAAGGAAGCAGAAAACAAATTTAATTACCCACATCATGGCAAGGTACCGCCACCACTCAGGATATCTGGCTGACGACGAGGCTGGTCACAACACCTACATGGCTCGGGTAAGCTTGTCCAGCTGACCCGACATTAGTGTCTGGACCACTTCCACCGCTTTCTCATTTCCAGTTGATCTCACCGGGTCACCTGGTAACACCCTGATTTTAGCTTTGACTCCCCTTATGCCTGCCTGCCGAGTCCTGATCACACTCCCCTCCCCACCGCCCCCTTCCACACTCCCCTCCCCGCGGCCCTCAGGTGGTACTTGGGTGGGCTGGAAGACCTGAGGAGAAGCATGGAGTCAGCGTGGGGACTCAAGCTGGAGAAGCAGGCTCAAGTCCTCAAGTGTAGCGCCCCAGGGAAGACAATGCAGGGCTGTGCTAGAGACAGGAGGAGGTAGAGGAGGAGGAAGGGCCTCATAACTGCCCTCTCATACCATGAACACAGAATTCCACTTTCAGGCTCCCAGCTAGGCCTGGCATATATGAAATATAGGCATTGGGGACCTTCAGGTCACCTCTACTTTGCAGAGAAGGCCTGAAGAGGAGCTGTTCTGAGCACTGTCACACAGCCTGAAGGTAGCAGAGCTGGGATTCAAACCCAGGATTACCAGACTTTTAAAGTCATTCAGAGCTGTGAGATGGTTCAGTGAGTTAAGGCACTTGGCATCAAGACTGATGGCCTGAGTTCCATCCTCAGGATCCACACAGTAGAAGGAGAGAACCAGTTACAACCAGTTGTCCTTTGACCTCCACACATGCACTAAGGCACACATGCACCCACAGATGTTATAAAAAAATCAAATGCATTTCAGTGGTTGAACATTTGCAGAAGCATGTTCAAGGCCCTGGGTTCAAGCCCCCGTACCAACAAACCTAAAAAGAGAAAAAGTCTTTCTCATTGTTCAGTCCCACCCAGCTCCTAATAGCATCTTAGGAGGACTCCAGAAATAACCCCCACCCCTTGCAGAGCACCCTGCCTGCTATGACAAGTCTGTCTGTTCAGATGCAGCTGCACAAGAAGCACCTGTTGCCAGAAAGGGGGTCAACCTGCAGACTTGGACGTGTGCCACACCTGCCATCGATGAACCGATACTCAGAGCACCAGGGCCACCAGCAAAAGCCTAGGCGCCCTCAGGTGTTTGGCACCTTCCTGGATTTCCTGACAGAGGGACAGGTACTGGAAAGCTTGCAGACAGTGGTGGAGCAGGCAACAGAGCGTTTGGCTGCCACGAAGACAGAGGCTGGAGTGCCACTGGTGGATGTACAAGACCCCTTGGAGGTGCCAAGTGGTAGGCAGCGGGCTCGAGCCAGACCCAGCATCAACTCCGTGCATCGGCACCGCGCTCGGCCCACGCTGTGTGCTGGGCGCCCGAACAATTACCCATCCTGCTCCAGCTCCGTGTCTGACTGCCATAGCAGCGTCACAGCTGGCTGGCTGGGCTCCCACAGCCAGGACAGTGACCCTGGTGCCCGAGGCATAGGCTCACTGCCACCTATGAGGGACAGACTCCTGCTTGAGAAAAACCTCAAGAGGCTACTGCGTCTGGAGAACAAAGGGGTGAGATCTGTCGCCATGGCTAAAGCGGGCGCAGGGTGGGCCTGAGCTCCGGGCTGGGGTTCTTAGACCTGGTTGGACACTGCTCAGCCTTCCTTTCTCTTTGCAGAAAGGCCTGAATCAGCCCTACTCCCGGAGGGATTCTCTGCTGTGGGACTCACTGGGCAGCCAGACCAGCAGTCAGTGGACCCGGGAGCAGCCCCTGTCTTGGTTCTCTGGGCTTTGGGGCTCCAGCTCAACCACCCCTGAAACATCAGAGTTGGGACTCGGAGAACAGGAGATGATTTTCCTTAAAGAAGAGTTAAACAAGGAGATGAAGTCACTGTTAAACCAGCCAGCATCCTTCAACGTGCCTGCCTATTGTTCACTCAGGGAACCCCATTGTACCCTGGACTTCCTGGCTGAGCATCGCCTCTTTCCTGCCCTGCAGCGTGTGGTCAGCCAGGCCGTAGACAAGCTCAGCCATGCCTGCCGCCACGATGGCTTCCCCCTCTTCTCTGTTGCCTCGGAGCCCACCTCAATGCTGCCCGGGAACTCTGACCTTCTGCAGCCGGACTCTAAGGCATCCGTACCCACCAGCAGGGAGGATGGGGTGGAGCCTTGTGATTCTCCCACCACAGCCTCCAGCCTTAAGACAGCTCGCAAGAAAAGCAAGGGCAGACGGGAGTCCCCCTCCATGTCTAATGCCCAGATGACTACCAGATTCAGGCTCAAGGTGATGCCTACACAAGTGTCTAATGTCCCTAGCCCCTCACTCCACTCCATGCAGGAGTCCCCTGACTCCGATCCCAAATTGCAGAAACCACCTGTGGCCCTGAGCTCCAACCAGATAACTCAGCCCTGTCACGGCCTGCACCTCACCCTGCCCGCCCCTGGGATCACAGTGGAGGTTGCCTCTGGCCGCCTCAGGGGCCCGATCTAGCATCCTCTTCCCTCCCTCCCCCTTCCCTGTGTTCTCCCCATGCCTTTTTTTTTTTTTTTTTTTTGGGAAAAAGCTTCTCCCTTCCTCTACTGCAATGTGTCCAGAGGTGGCCTCAAGAGTAGGGCTGGAGGTCTTAGAAGAATGTTCACAGGGAAAAGGGCTCCTTCCCCCACATCTGGTAGCCGCTGTCGCTGATGTCCAAGGACAAGATCTCTTGCCCTGAATTGCAGAAATCTTCTGGGGTAGATACAAGCTGCTGGGGAGCAGGAAACCTAGTCTACCTATTTTCCCAGGGGTTGTCAAAGATTAATAAAGGCTATTTTTACCCTGCGATTTTTTTTCCCTGAAACAGGGTGTCATGTAGCCCAGGCTGGTCTTTCAAATTCATTCCATAGTAGGGGATGACCTTGGAGTCCTGATATTCTTGCCTTTACCTCCTAAATTCTGGGATTACAGGCATGCATCACCATGCCTGCAAATTGGGTATTTTTTAAAATTATTGTTTGTGAGCCTCCCCCCCCCCCCCCCAAAAAAAAAACAGGGTTTCTCTGTGTAGTCCTGGAACTCTCCTTGTGGACCAGGCTGGCCTTGAACTCAGAGAGTCCCCTACTTCTGCCTCTCAAGTGCTTGGATCAAAGGCGAGTGCCACCACTACCTGGCTTTGTGAATCTCAGAGACCCTCCCACATGTCTCCTATGGACAGGAGCCTTTACCAAGAGCACCACTCTGTATTCTAGGGTCGAGTAGGTCAAGCTGTCCTAATCCAGCTGTAGGACTCTCTAGTCTTTCTGCTCGGTAAGGGGGACATTGGTCAGGAAATATATATGAAGACATGGGGGCCTGACCCGTGGAGGTCCTGGACGTGTCTCAGCCCTCCATCATCAGGCTCACATGTGATTCCTCCTGCACATCAGCTTGCAGGAGCACAGGCTGCCCAGGCTGATGGGCACTGCTCTAGCCCAGACAGGTGAGGCATGGAGAAGAATGTCGTGGCAGAGCAGGTGTGGCAGGTCTGTACCCTAGTGTGATGTGTGTGTATGTGGCCCCCTGTCTGTAACAGGGACAATGGTACAGCTGCCAGGAGGGCACAGAAATGTGGTTTCTCAGGGCAGCAGAGGGATGGCGGCAACAGGGCTGAATGTCTCCCTTTCCCTCCTTGCCTGTTGCACAGAGCCCTGGCACAAAGTTTCCGAGGAAGAAGCCTCTGCCGTCCATCTCATCTGTGTCCAGCTTGTCCTACATCTCTAACCCCTGGTTTGAGGAGCTCACTAGCTTTTTGGTTGAGCAGGCGGTCTCTTTGCTTCTCTGCAAGTACAAGTTCGAGGAAAACCTCACTAAGCAACTTGGCTTCATCTCCTTTCCTATCACTGAGGTTCTCATGGACATCTTTCTGGGCTTCAAGAAAGTGAAGGGCACCCACATCCGTTTGTCCTCAGACATCAACTGGACCTGCCTTGTGCGCAAATTGGAAGAAGCCGAATTGGCAAGGCAGGCCATGAGGCATGCCTCCAGGCCAGCGGCCTCGCGCCCTAGTACCTCCCGCGTTGGCACCTCCCACCATAGCTCAGAATCGCCCTCCATGCAACCCAAGCTTACCGGTGACGCCAATCAGAGTGCAGGGTCCCGATTCTCCCTCCGCCCTGAGTTGCCAATCCGCCAGCTGCTCAGCCCTCGGGATCCTGGTATAGGCCAGGATCATACGCCCAGGAGCCCTTCAGAGCCCAAGCTGTCTGTGTTGAGCGCTGGTATGGGCTCCAGATCCTCCCAGTCCAAGGAAATAGTAAATACCGAAGAGGGTGAGGACAGTGAAGAGGAGGAAGACGGGGGAAGTGAAGAAGATGAACTCAAGAATTCCTCTGAGGATGAGCAGCCTGAGGTTAGCCTGCCTGAGCCTGAGGTGGAGGACTTTATCAATGAGTCCAATGAAAAGAACCCCAATGACTCCCCATGAGACCCCTGGAAGCCACACAGAGTAGTCCCCTCTTTGCCTCTTCCTGCCCCATCCCAGTAGCTGGCCACCCAGCCAGCCCCTGTCCAGTGAGGGTCAGACAAATGGGTGCTCAGCAAGAGTTTCGCCGGTGTTATCAAAGGAGCCAAGAGACAAATGGCAATAAATGCCATGTGGATGAACACAGTTGTCTGGTCCTGGGTGTGTTTTATCTTTCCTTGCGCCTGGATGGATGCCTACCCTTGAATAGCATCTGCAGGGTGAGCCGGCCCTGATGTTACATACTTTTCTTTGGGATACAAGACAGAGCACTGATGCCACACCAAAGGAATAGTTTTACCAAGGTCCAACTTGGTGAACGAATGATTTTATTGGGTTTACAGGAGAATGGATGAATGATTGCTTACAGGAGTGTGTGACCTCCAAACAGCTCCATCACCAAAAAGTCTCATGCCAGTTTGGATAATGACTTGACAATAGCTGTATAGACAGGACTCCCCCCCCCCCCCGCCCCGCCCCCAGCCTAGGCTCCACTTCTTCGATACTGTATAGACTCTAGTACAGTGGTTCTCAACATTCCTAATGCTACGGCCCTTAGTACAGTTCCTCATGCTGCGGTGACCCCCCAACCATAAGATTATTTTTGTTGCCAGGTGGTGGTAGCGCACGCCTTTAATCCCAGCACTTGGGAGGCAGAGGTAGGTGGATCTCTGTGAGTTCGAGGCCAGCCTGGTCTACAGAGTGAGTTCCAGGAAGGTGCAAAGCTACACAGAGAAACCCTGTCTCGAAAAAAAAAAAAAAAATTATTTTTGTTGCTATTTCATAACTGTAATTTTGCTGTTGTTATAAATTGTGTGTGAACATCTGATATTTAGATGGTCTTAGGCGACCCCGTGAAAGTGTCATTCAACTCCCAACAGGGTCATAACCCACAGGTTGAGAACCACTGTTCTAGTATGCTCAGAGACCAGGAGACCACGTGCACCATGGGCAGAATAACAGCTGGAGAAGAGGTGTAGGAGAAGTGGCTGTGTCCCCAGATGACACAGGTCCCTCCACTTCTGTGTCAAAGGGCTCAGTCTTGAGGCCTTGTACAGTCTCAGCTGCTCTGAAGAAGACAGCAGTGGCTGCTATGCTTAGAGGACAGTGTCTGCAGCACCTGGCGCAGTGGGTCTCTATGGCCACTGGTGGTGCTTGGACTCTAGAGCTGCATTGCTACTTCTTGTCTCTCTTCTATACCCTATTTTGCAACTTTCTGGCTCATCAAGCCTATCAGGACTCCTAAGTATCTCATCATAGCTGGAGAGAGAGAGAGAGAGAGAGACAGAGAGAGAGAGAGAGAGAGAGAGAGAGAGACAGAGAGAGAGAGACAGAGAGAGACAGAGAGAGACAGAGAGAGACAGAGAGAGAGAGAGAGAGAGATTGATTCATTCCATAAGTTCTGTAACTCTGTAGAGACCCCTGACTAATACAGACTGTTTATGAATAGTTAATCAGTGTATGTAAATACTAGCAACTGTGTCTTCCTCCCAGATATTTACAACCTGAGGCTGCTTACCTACAAAGACCCCCTACCCAGACTGTCCAATCCCTTCCCCTGTGGTGTACATAATAAACATGCTAAGGTTCTGGCTGTGTCAGGTAGAGAACCCCACATGATCCCAGCTTGTATGTGTGTCTGTACGTCTGTCCCTTCTTCATTCCTTTGGCACCCTGAGTCAAGGTTTCAGGACCCGTGCCTTTCTGGTAATGGCAATGTCTGCTTTGGGAAGATCTTCCCTCAGCTGGGGTAGCTTCCTTCTTGCTTTGATGTGCTCCAACCTCATCTTGAAACTATGGAAGAATACAGCCACACTTTTCTGACCCTTGCAGGGCTCTCTTTCTTTCTAATTTGCTTTGCTGTCTCTAATTCCAGAGACTGAGTTTTTGTGCCAGGCCATATCGTGGCTGTTGGTTGGCCATGCTGTGGGTTGGAGGCTTCAGGATTAACATAACTGTCCAGCAACAGTTCTTGGTAGGAAAGGTGTATTATCAGGGCCCTCTGGAGTAACAGAATTTATAGAATGAATCTCTTTATAAATACGTATAGAAATGGGGTTTATTAGAAAGATTAACAGGCTATGGTCCAGCTGATCTGAAAATGGCTGGCTGTGAACAGAAAGTCCAAGATTCCAGGCGTTGTTGTGTGCACAAGCCTGGGTGTCTCAGCTGCTCCTCAGTACACACTGGAATCCTGAAGAAGCAGGCTCTAATGGCAGTGAAGAAATGGACTTGCTAGCAAGGTGAGAGCAAGCAGGCAAAGAGCAAAAGCTCCCTTCTTCATGTCCTTTTATGGGCTTCCAGCAGAAGGCATGGTTCAGATTAGATCTGGATTAAAAATCTGGAATAAAGGTATGTCTTCTTGGCCGGGTGGTGGTGGTGCATGCCTTTAATCCTAGCACTCAGGAGGCAGGAGCACGTGGATCTCTGAGTTCGAGGCCAGCCTGGTCTACAAAGAGAGTTCCAGGACAGCCAGAACTGTTACACAGAGAAACTTTGTCTCGAAAAACAGAAACAAACAAATAAACAAACAAAAAAGATGTGTGTTCTTGCCTCAAAGATCCAGATTAGAAGTTGTAGCACGAATCCTAATTGGATTTAATAAAAACCCAAAGCCAGATATCAGGGTAAATGCAGAAAGATCAGAGACACAAAGGAACGAGCCACAGCCACCTCTCACCTCACCAACTCCTCAGCCGGAAAAAGCTGATCCTGTCTCCTCCCGCCTTATGTTCCTTTCTCTGCCCAGCCATGTCACTTCCTGTCTCCACCTCCCTAGTGCTGGGACTAAAGGTGTGTGTGCCTCCCAAATACTGGCAGCAAAGGCATGAAGTCCCAAGTGATAGGATTAAAGGTGTGTGCCACCACTGCCTGGCCTCTATGGCTAACTAGTGGCTGGCTTTGCCCTCTGGTCTTCAGGCAAGCTTTATTTGTTAGAGCACAAACAAAATATCACCACAAGAAGTGGATCTCCCCACTTCAAATGAAGCAGAAATTCCTCACAGGTGTGTCCTCTATTTTTGGGTTTTAGTTAATTCTGGATGTAGTTAGGTTAACAACTAAGAAGAGCCACCACAGAAGGTCTTCCTGGAAGGGTCTGCAGCTCCTACTGACTGGCAGCTTTCCTACCAGAGCTCTCCTAGAGACGCAGCTCAGTTGGAGCGCTTGCTGAGGATGCACAAAGCCCTGGGCTCCATTTCCAGCGCCATTCAAACTAGATACAGTGGCAGTCCAGAAATCCCTGCCCTTGGGAGGCGGAGCAGGAGGGTTACAAGTTTAAGGTCGTCCTTGGCTATATAGCAAGTCCAAGGCAGGCTTGTGATACATGAGACCCTTGCCTCAAAATTAGCAAATAAATGCACACACACACACACACACACACACACACACACACACACACACACACCTAGTGGACCTGTGTTGCCTCTCCCTGAGGCATAGACCCTCAGAGGCTCCCCTGATTCATAGAGATCAGGCCCTTTTGGCCATACTTGACCACTTAGGGACCCAGAAAGGGGTCCCTCCACAAAGCCCCGGAATATGGAGAGGAAGCAACTATAGAGCTCACTCTGGAGACAGGCAAGAGAAACATGGTCACCTACAGCCTTACATTCAAGGAGAGCTTGGCTGTCATTCTGCAGGACCAAGATCCTAAGGTGGTGGGTCAGGGACCCATTTATAGCAGAGGCCATTATAGCCCGGTGGTGCCTTATTGCTGTGTCCCATTGGCCTGACCCTATGCCAAGCCAGGACTGTAGTTAGGACAAAGCAAGAGGTTCCAGTTATTTGCACTGATCACTGAAAACATATGTAGATGGTGGAGAGTGGCCTTTGACTACCCTTCCAGAGACAAAATATCCTGTCAGAAGACACCTGCCAAGAGGGAGGCCCTTGGTTTTCAAAGACAATTACTACCACAGTCAGTTCCCATTGCCAAGTACAAAAAGAAAGCCTTGCTCTACCACAGCCTCAGAGAGGCACATCTCTGGGGAGACTGGGAGAAACCCTTCGGGAATCACTAATACAGTATGCTAGAAACATGGCGTCTTTAGCCCATGTTCTGGTCATCTTTTGGAAGACTTAAGTGGCTTCAAGGGTAGTGATCATGCCATCGAGGTTGACAGGCTAAAGTTCATGTCACTGTTTTCAGCTGTTCATGTCTAAAGCTGGAACATTCTAAATGAGCTCTCTCCCTACAGGGTCGCTCTTGCACGCAGCCTCTCTAGTTTCAGTCACTTAGTCTGAATTTTACCTCTCTCTCTCTCCTGTCCTTCCTTCCTTTCCTTCTTTCTTTCCTCATTTTATGTGTATGGTTTGTTTGTTTGTTTATCTGCATTGTATGTCTGCCCACCAGAAGAGAACAACAGATCCCATGGAACTACAGTTGGAGACAGTTGTAAGCTTCCATGTTGGTGCTGGGAATTGAACCTGGGACCTCTGGAAGAGCAACCAGTGCTCTTAATTGCTGAGCCATCTCTCCAGCCCTGAATTGTAGTTTTCGTAAACCTCAGAGGCTTTCTACAAGGAAGAGTAAGAACTGCTGAAGTTTTTGAGGCTGCAGCTGAGAAGCCCCCAAATGCTTCCCTCTTCTGTTGTTCCGTTGGTTAGAGTCACAATGTCTGCACAGACTCAAGAGCAGAGGAAACAGACACAATTGCTCGAATTTCTAAAATAGTCTTTTAACAAAAACCCGGAGCTAGATACTGGGGTAAATGCTGAAAGATCAGAGAGACAAAGGAACAAGCCACAGCTCACCTCACCAACTCCACAAATCCTCTGACTGTCTCTGAGTCCTCCGCTGAAAGGGGTCCAGTTGAAAAAGCCTTAGTCGTGTCTCCTCACACCTGATATACCTGCCCAGCCATGTCACTTCCTTCTTAGTGCTGGAATTAAAGGCTTGTGTGCTTCCCAAGCAAAAGCACAAGATCTCAAGTGCTGTGATTAAAGGTGTGCCACCACTGCCTGGCTCTGTTTCTCTCCTAGATTGAGTCAATCTCATCTAGTCCAGGGTGGCTTTGAACTCACAAAGATCCGGACAGATCTCTGTCTCCTGAGTGCTAGGATTAAAGGTATGTGCCACCACTGCCTGGCATCTGTGTTTAATCTATGGCTTGTTCTGTTCTCTGATCTTTAGGCAAATTTTATTAGGATACACAGTAAATCACCATATTTCCCCTTTTTTGTCTAAAATAATAAAAGGTTATAACTAATATAAGAAAAACTATATACAACAAGTACAATAAGTATATACAATATATACAGTCAAGAATTACATTAACAATGTCCAGTCCATAAACATTTGACAGATTCAGAGAAAATACTCCATTATTTACGCTGTTTTGGTGAGTCTAAAATGTTGTACCGCTGGGCGGTGGTGGTGCACACCTTTAATCCCAGCACTCAGGAGGCAGAGGCAGTTGGATCTCTGTGAGTTCGAGGCCAGCCTGGTCTACAGAGCGAGATCCAGGAAAGGCACAAAGCTACACAGAGAAATTCTGTCTCAAAAAAACCTAAATAAATAAATAAATAAATAAATAAATAAATAAATAAATAAATAAATAAAATGTTGTACCTAATTCACTTTCTATCCTAACTTGTATTACCAACCGAAAACTATCTTTTGATGTTTTCTTTTAAACTTATACACTTTACACCTCTTTAGTGAGTTTCTTTTCTGGATTTGTTAACAAGGAAAACTATAACTATCTAGTTTTCAACTCCATCAGAGATCCGAGAAGGAAATAATATTTACTGAGTAAGCAGGAAGTGCAAACAAGCTACTTCCAAAAATTTTGAGAAATGACAGAAACATCTGGCTGCCTGGACAGTCACTTGAGATTTCTCTGCAATGTTGGGGCATCCATCTTCAGCCTACAGGCTTAGCATATCTGACAGACTCATCTGTGAAGCAGGATTTTCTGAAGGGCCTTCCTACCTTGTCTTGGCAAGGATCAGCAGTCCTTTCTTTTGTGTCCTGCTTGTCCATTTGAACAGCATACTGTCAGCAGTCGAGGCAAGGGCACTGTCTTGCCTAGTGGCTAACTTGCCACAATGAAAGTAAACTCCATAAGGAGCATCTTCAATGCCCATCATCTTCTCTGAAGTAGATTGGTGCTGTCAGGACCAGACATGTCTCATTGTCATAAAAAAAACTATGTTATTAAAACATCTTAAATGCCATATTCTGTAGGTCTCTGAAGTGTTTGAAGATGACCTGTCTATCTAAAATATATCTCTTTGACCTTGAAAACATACCTAATATGACTACAAATTCCAGTGTAATAACTACTAACTTTCATTTCTTTATATCCTAATTACTTCGTAACAATAACTTTCAAGGACTAGAAAACTGCATTATATTGTTAAATGAACTATATAGGTACAATAGCTTGAACAAGATTAGAAGTGAATGCACAGTATGTTCTAACAAAAATAATCTCATATTTGTATCAATATATAAAATTTGTATACAATATACAAAAATCCAATCCAATGTAAAATATTTAAAACTAGTAGTTGCTTTTTAAAAGTAGATTCAATAATCTACCTTTTTATCTTATCATATCCATATTCTCTCATTTTTCATTTCAGAGCAGATTCAATGGTCTACCCTTTTATCCTATTATTTCTATGTCTTTTTTTTCAGAGTAGATTGAATAATCTACCTCTTATCTTATCATATCTGGGCACTTTGATGTCTGCTGACTGGAATGAGAGGAACCAATACCTTTATGTCTGTTGACAAATATGCTGACAAGTCCCAGAATGAGAGATGTTGTTCATGACCACGTTTGGAGACCAGCTGTGAATCTTCAACAGCTGGTTGAACCTTGAGCTGAACTGCTCAAACTGCCTTGAGAATCTGAACCTAGAGACAAACTGTGATGGGAAGGTGGAGGGCACTGGAGACGCCATGATCACACCTGTGTGAGCCCTGTGCGAGTCCTCACAGGGTGAGCCGGGGAGGCACAAGAAAGAAACAGTTACAAAATGTCAGAAGGCTCGTCAGAGTCCAAATAAATATTAGTTCCCTCGATTTGGCTTGGAATCTAAGCTATCTACCTAAAAGGAAACCAGAGAGTCTCCAAAAATATTCTCAATGGATACGCTATAGTCACGTTTGAGCATATTGCAGGAAGTTGAGGCAAAGGACATTTTAAAAGGAGAAATGGAAATTACAAAATGATTTTATAACAGCAATCCTTGGCTGCAAGGATTGATAGTAGATATGGTACCAGTCTGAGATTACATAGGGGAGTGTGATGGCTAATCTTGTTTATCCACTTGAAACAACTGGGAAGAGAGAACTTCAGTGGAGGAAATGCCTCCACCTCATTGGCCAGAGGGGATTCCTATGGGGGAATTTTCTTGATTCCTGATTGATGTAGAAGGGACCAGCCCACCGGGCGGTGGTGGCGCAAGCCTTTAATCCCAGCACTCGGGAGGCAGAGGCAGGCGGATCTCTGTGAGTTCGAGGCCAGCCTGGGCTACCAAGTGAGCTCCAGGAAAGGCGCAAAGCTACACAGAGAAACCCTGTCGCGAAAAACCA
>CABHPQ010002521.1:0-15920 GCA_902168405.1 Peromyscus aztecus
TGTTCCCTGGGAAAGAGTCCAGCCCAATTTATTTCCATAACCAGGCAACAGTTTTTTGAGGACTCATGGCTACGAACCAAATCATCGCCATTGTGAGAACATTATTTGAGGTCCCTCTTCTGAAGGAGACATATGGTATTCTTAAAGATGGCTATTGAAATGGCAAGGCTCGCAATCATTTCAGTCAGTCAGAACCCCTTGTCATCTCTCCCAGCTAGCCCACCAGCAGGAAGGGAATGCACTTAATCCCACCCCTCTGGTCCCGGACTTTAACAACATCCTGCTACAATATCCTGCCAGAATGCAGTTTTGAGGGACTGCAAAATAAAACAAACTATGGTAAAATTGCCCTGATATTTACGTTTATTTGATCAATGACCAACTAGAATTAAGGACATTTTGCTATGAAAAAAGAGGAGACCACTTATTTTCCTTGTGTTTAGTTATATGAATATTCAGTTTCTGAACAGATTTAGAAAATAATGAGAAGTGAAGATGTTCATCTGTTTAAGTGTCTGATATTCAAAAATCTAGTTGATAACTTGCTACTTTTGAAAGATTAATTATCTATTTATATATTCCTTGTTGAATCTAAGAAACTCCATGCTGTGTATGGAGAACCCAGACACAATTATCACCACAGTCTGAAGTCCCAAATGCCCTGCACACATATTCCTGTCCTCATCCCTGGATGAGTTGGAAGCCAGCCATGGAGCCCTGACCTTCCTGAGATTCCTGTGGTCTAGGGACCTGAGCCATCTCCACATACAGGTGTCAAGACAGAAGCAATGTTTCATTTTTCAGTGGGATTTTTTTCTTTTAAGAAATGTGTAGAGGTGAGAAGTATCATTGCACTCATGTGGAAGTCAAAGAAAAAGTTGTGAGAATTGGTTCTGGCCTTCTAATGTGTGAGTCCTGTTGAACTTAGGGCCCCAGACTTAGCAGCAAGCACCATACTCACTCACTAACACAGAAGACAGATTTTAGTTTAAGACCTTGACTTGGACCCATATACCTACTCTCTGGTTTGGGATGAAAAGACAGATAAGCACAGAGAAAGCATTTCACAGATGGGAGACTTAGCCATGTTAGAATGTAGACTCCTCGTTATTGTTTCTATTCTACCTAATGGTAATTCCAGCCTCTCTCCATATGCACAGACATAAACTTAAACAGACCACACTGGAGTGATGATTGTTTCTCAAATGAATAAGGATCTTGGCTGATTCCTGCCCCAAGAATCACAAAAATTGATAATAGACAGATAGATAGGTCACAGATAAATATGCAGGTCTATATTTTTGTTTTGTTTTGTTTTTCCAGAATTTCTTACATGAATACTGTATTTACATTATTTCTACTCCTCTTTCTCCTTACTTCAACTCCTCTTGTGTCCCTCCCATCCCCTCTCAAATTAATGACCTCTTCTTTAATTGTTATTGTTACAGATATACATGTGAGTCCATTTAGTGTTGCTCATATGTACATGCATTTAGGACTGAGCATTTGGGATTGAATAATCTGTCAGAGGAATCCCTAGAGAAGGCTGATTCTCTCAGTGGCCATAGACAGCCATTGATTGCTGATAGCTCTTCATCTAGGGGCTAGGTATTGTAAGATTGTCCCCATCCACACTGGAATGTCAACTGGTGTCAGCATTGTGCAGGTCTTGTTTAGGTGGCCATGTTGTTGAAATTCCATGATGCAACTTCCCTGAATATCTAAAAGACAGTATCCCACAGCAGACATCCTGGTGTTCTGGCTGGTTGTAGAATAGAATTCTTGTTTAATTATGTAAAGATATGTTGCATTTGTTTATGCTGCATTTGTTTAACTGTGTAAGTCTGTTGCTTTTGTTTATGCTGCATGTGTTTAACTATGGAGAGATGCGTTGCTGTTTCACCTTGCCTGCCTAAGGCACCTGATTGGTCTAATAAAAAGATGAACAGCCAATCGCTAGGCAAAGGAGGAATAAGTGGAGCTGGCAGGCAGATTTTGGGAAGAGGGAGACAGCTGGGGAGGGGGGGGAGTATATGGGGAAGAATGGGCACAGACAGACACAGAGGAAGCAGGAAAGCAGAATGGACAATACATAGATGAGGTAAACAAGCCTCAGGGTAGCACATAGATGAATAGAAACAGGTTAATTTAAGTTAAAAAAAAAGCTAACTAGAAACAAGGCTAAGCTAAGACAGAACATTCATAATTAATAATAAGTCTCTGTGTCATGATTTGAGGGCTGGCAGTCCAAGAGAAAGCCAGCTACACTGGCTCTGATAATCCACCCCCTGTTCTGAGATGTCCCTTGAACTTAAGGTGTAGGGGTTGCATTGTGGATCATCAGTTGTGGTTGGGCACCGCAGTGTCATTGATCTCTGCACTGAGCAGCTGTAGACCTCGGACTGTTGCAAAAGGTAGTTTCTTTGATGAGGAGTGAGAGCTGTGCTTAGACAGGTTGCTAGCATCTAAGCAGAAACACAGAGGGCCTAGATAACAGATCAGATCACAATTTATGAGAGAACAACATTGAAGACCCTAGACTGCTGGTTTCAAGATTTACACCAAAATGAGAGTAAGAAAGAGCATTCCACCAACTCTGAACCAGGGTGATAGACACATGAAACCAAACCGAGAAACCGGAAGTAAAAGTCTGTGTGGGTGCTTCACTTCTGTTGCCAAGCGATGAGAGAAAATGACTGATTTCATTTTCAATACATATCCATGCCAATTCAATATTTCACTCAAACCAGATCATAGGTACAAATAAAAAAGAAAAATTATAAATGTAGAAAAAAAACATTGCTGTCGTTGAGATAAGCCAACATTTTCTTGTTGTAATTTGATAAACTGGACTTAGGAGATGGCAATTGTCACTGGACCAGCGACATTGGGATCAAGAGTGCAATGTAGTCACCCTGTAAAACAGTGCTACATATAAAGTCTCCTATAAGTTAAAACATCTCTTCACCTGAGACCCGGAAAACTCACTCCCGAGTGGGGACCAACAGAAAACACAGCAGAAATCCACACAAAGGCTTGCACTAAAATGTTCTCAGCAGATTTACTCATACTAAGTAGAGATGGGACACGATCCAAATATCCATTAGCAATAAATGTGATATATAAACACAGTAGAGTTTCACCTATCAATAGTGAGGTGGAGTCAACTCCTGACCATGATAACCTGGGTGAATTTCAGAAACTACTGAGTAGAAGTAAAGGAATACCCAGGTGGAAACAGTCCAGCTTCGGGGCTTTATTAACCTAGAGTTCTGGAGCATGCAAAACTACCCTCCAGTTGTAAATGCAATCGACCATTCTCTACCAGAGTTAAATACACAGGCACAGAGAAAACCTAAACTAGATTCCTATGTCATACCATGCACAAAATTCAGTATGGGAGTTTTAAGCACAAATGGGACAAGCTGAAAAGTGAGCTAGCAGAAAACGACATGAGAACAGACCCATAAATATTCCCTCAGCAAGATGTAAAATAGCGAGTATAAAGGGAAACACTGACAAAATGACTTTCTATTGAAATCCAGAACCTTCCATAAAAGTTACACTTTCCATAAACGCTTTTAGAACAGTCAAAGCTAAGCCACACATATGTGCACAGTTGGCATGCTGACAGTGATTGGCATCTAGAAGGGAACACGTTTCCTAAAACAGATCAATAATAAAAAGGAAAAAGAAACAGAAGACTTGAAAAGTCTCCTATGGGATTCCTTGTTTAAGGAGGTGGCTGGCCCTCATTAGTCATTCCGAATATGCAAATGAAGACCCCCCCACACACACACATGTCTGTCCACACCTGACTGATAATTCCAGCTGAAAGTCATCTTTGTTCTGTTTCCCTTTCCTGGGGACAAAGAAGAACACTTAAAATTCTCAAGAAGGACTCTGTTCTGGGCCTCAGACTGTCTTCTCCTGGGATCAAGCAGGTAAAGTCAACTTCTTCAGGTCCCTATGATCCCCATAGAACCAATCCACACATAGCTCAAGAAATATGACCCTTGTAATGCACACTGAGGCTTCAAAAGTTAAAAGTCAAAACAAACCCCTCAAAAGAGCTAGTTTTTATGGAAGGCTTAAATCAATTCTAGAAGAAGTAAAATAAGGAGCTGGAGGGATGGCTCGAAGGTGAAGAGGTCTGCTGCTCTTGCAGAGGACCTGATTTCAGTTCCCAGCACCTATTTGCGACAACTCACAAGTGCCTCTAACTCCAGCTCCAAGGGATCCAATGTTCTATTCTAGCTTGCATGGTTACCTACACAAACCCTCACATAGACACAAACATACTTACAAAATAAAAAAAAAAATGAATCTTTTTAAAGGTAAAAGAAGATTGGTAATGCCCACTATGGGAAAGAATGTTGAGTGATTGTTCCCTTGGACAATGTCGATTTTAAATTAATAGAACCACCAAAGGAATTGTTTAGTAATGTTTATCAAAACTTATTCTGCTTGCACATGTCTTCTGCTCCAGCAATCTCACCCTGAGATACGCCCACAGAGAATAACAAGGCACAGGAAACACAGCTTCCATAGTCTTTGTGGAGAAATACACAAAATGACAAAAATCTGAGAATTAAATATTTCTCAAATAACTTCTTATAATTATATAACAAATGACTACAAAACAATGAAAACGAGCTGTCTCTATCCATAATGTCAGCATTTAATGAATGCAGCAGTGAGGAATTTAAGCCAGGCATATGGGGAGAAACTGCTAGTTTCCATTTATATTGAAAAAAATCAATGATGATAGGAATCCAGATGGAAGTTACTTGAGGGGTAATAACTAGAGGGGACACAAAGAAGGTTTCTTTGGGGCCTGTACTCTTACTGGAATGGAGGTTATGAGAGGGTACAATGCAGTTATATATAAAATACTTTGGGAATTTAATAACTGTGAAGTTTTCTTTCTATGTGCCAATATTTTGATGAAAATTTTACTTAAAAATGTAATAGACGTTTGTGCATCATTAGAGTTGTTACAGGATTAAGAAATTAACCCACTTTCTAAAGATGAGAGCTAGAAAGAAGGCTCAGAAGCCGCTCTTGTAGAAGACCCAGGTTCAGTTCCCAGCATCCTCCTGATGGCTATAACTCTGTTCATTTCACTAGGTTCTTTTCCTAAATTATGAAACTATTCAAAAACATATTGGAGATTATTTTGTGCATTTTACCATTTAAAGCAATACTTTTCTACCTTATACATGGAGGTCATTGTTGTAGAATATTATTTTAAGGCGTGTTACTTTTGTTTACATTGCATTTGTTTAACTCTGTGAAGCTATGTTACTGTACCTGTCTAAAACACCTGATGGTCTGATAAAGAGCTGAATGGCCAATAAGCAAGGCAGAAAAAAGGATAGGTTTGGGCTGGCAGGCAGAGAGCATAAATAGAAGGAAAAATCTGGGAGAAGAAGAAAGATCAAGGAATGAGCAAGAGAAGGAGGGGGACGCAATAACCAGCAATGGAGTAAGAAAGAAGGATATACAGAAGTAAGGAAAGCAAAAAGTCCAGAGGCAAAAGGTAGATGGGATAAGTTAAGAAAAGCTGGCAAGAAACAAGGCAAGCTAAAGCTGGGCATTTATAAGTAAGAAAAAGTCTCTGTATGTATTTACTTAGGAGCTGGGTGGTGGCCCCCAAAAGATCCAAAAGAGAAAACAAAAACAACCAACAACAGGTGATGGTAGAAAATCATTATGGGAGAACTCAGTACAGGATGCCAGCTTTCATACAACATTTTCTGGAGGGAAATGAGAGCAGAGTCCTGGTTTTCTTTGATTGCTTTTCATAAAATAGCTGTGAACCTTGGCTATTTCTCTGAGACTTTCATAATAAATCACATATCTGCAAGAAGCCACATCCTTGTCACTTGGGAAAGGCCTGTCCCTGAGGAAGGCTCATGTCTGGAGGAGGGCTTGTCCCCTGGGAAAGGCCTGTCCCTGGGGAAGCCTCCTGTCTGGGGAAGGCTTCTCCCTGAGGAAGGCTTGTCCCTGAGGAAGACTTGTCACCTGGGAAAGGCTTGTCCCTGAGGAAGGTTTGTCCCCTGGGAAAGGCTTGTCCCTGGGGAAGGCTTGTCTCTGGGGAAGGCTTGTGCCCTGAGAAAGACTGTCCAGATATCTTAAGTTTCCTTTTCTGCAGCCAAGTTCATGGTCCTGGTTTCCAGGAACCGTGAGAGGAAGAGAAACAAGGTGAAGGAAACGGGCTGATCCGGAGGGCTTCTGAATGGCATCAATAAAAAGCCAGTTTGGCCCGAGATCTCTGCAGTTTAGAAGAGTGAGCGAGGGGCAGTTTACCCAGGAGAAGGCTCCTGGTGGCCAGGGAGAGACGCAGCACAGGGGAGGATGAGGCAACAAGCGGCGGGGCATCCCTGAGCTCTCCCGACAAAGTTTCCTGGCCTCCAGACACTTAGATTGGAATCCCGAGTCTCAGCGTCCTGGCCTCGGATAGGAGTTGCGGGAGGCGGCCTGGATTTCAGGGACCTAAGGAGTCACTCACTGCATGCACGTCTCTCCAAAAACTTTAGAACTTACCCAGAGCGTGACGCCAAACAGGACAGAGCCAAGGGCCGCAAAGCCCCTGCACCCCGGAGACAGAGCGGGGACGCTGGGAGAACCCCAAACTGGAGGTTCAGACTCTTCTCAGATTTCGCTCCGAGGGAGCTGGGGAGGTCGTCTCTGGATTGGGCACCCTCGAAGGCAGCAGGGGCACCGCGTCTCCAACAGCGCTCAACTCCGTCCCCTCGCAGGTAACCCAGGCTGCCCTTGCGCCAGCCGCTGCTTGGAGCCTGAGGTCCAGCCCGAGCTGCCGCGCGGGGGCTGCTCCGCATCCTTCACCTCCACGCCGGCATTGATTGTACATCCACAGGGCGCGAGTTCCCCTTCCTCCTCCGCGTCGCGGGGGTCGGGCAGCAGCAGCAGCAGCAGCGCTGGTTCCCCGAGTCCCCTCCCCTCACCATGCCAGGGGTTCTTCCCCGGGCCTTAGCAGGAACCAGCGCCCCCGGGAGCGCCTGGCCCTCGTCCTGGGATCTGTGCTTTTATTGTCCTGGGTCAGTTTCACTTTGTAATCCGCTAGGCTTTGTGTTTGGGGAGGGGTGGGTCCCTCCTTCGCCGTCCCCGCGGACGATGGGGACTCGGAGGTGCGGTGCAGCTGCTCGGGGCACCGGGTGGGCGCACTCCTCCATAGCCAGGGCTCAGAGGTGGCACCACAGCGGATCTGGAGCCCGGCGAGTCCCCCGCTGCCTCTCCGGGTCCCTCGAACTCTCCCCGCCCCTTCACCGCTGCGCGCACACACGCACTCACACACACGCGCGTACACATGGAGCGGGGAGGGCTGTCCGCTATCGCGAGTAGGACTGAGAAACTTTGCTCGCCCCTCGATGCTCCGGGATTCCAGCGGCCGCCACTCCCCTGCTCTGGTCCTGTCACCCGCAGGCCCTGCCCCGCTACAGCCCATTGGCCACAGCCCCACCCGGCGTCCCCGCCGCCCTCGCCTCCTGCCGCCACTGGCTGGGGCGACGCTCCTCACCGCGGCCTCCGAGGCTGTGGGCGGGCAGTGGGCGAGCCCAGCGGCAGAGGCGCAAAGAAGGGGCGACCACCCCCCAACTCCTTTCTATTTATTTATTTTCCCTTTTCGGTCAAACCTTGGCCGGTGTGGGCGCAATCACAGCAAGAGGCAGCCGCGGAAGAGATGGGGGTGGGGTCAGGTTTGGAAATAAATAAGTTTAGTGTCCGGAGCTGGGGGTGCCAGTAGGCTGTTAGGCTGGTAATAACTCGGTGGAGGGGTTCGAGGGAAATGAAAGAAAGGCTGGGGGCGAGGGTCTGTTAACGCGGGAGGAAGGATTAGGCAAAGTCTGTCTGGGAATGTGCGCCTCTGCTGAGCTTTAACCATTTCGTGCTCTAGCCAGGGGCAGTGCCCGAGCGAGCTTCTGCCCACGGGACCCCGCAGAACCCCAGCTCTTCCCTACTCGTGAACCTGGACCTCGAGCTGCTGTCCCTCGGGACTAGGGGACATTGGGCCCTGGGTGCCTGCAGCCCTCCAACTTCTCAAAGGAAGAGAGGGGCACGCCTGTAGCTGCAGCTTGGTTAGTCTCACAGCTGGAATCCGGTCCACAGATCAGTCCTGAGGCTTCAGCAGAAACAATGGCAGCTTCTGCGGGGACAGTTTCCGCTTACAAACCCAGTTTGGAATTTTGACCCCCGGTGGGCATCCCCCGCCCGACATTTTCTAGCCAAAGGAAATCTAATAACGTGTGGTTTCGGTTTTGGTCCGGGGGGGCGGGAGGATCTGGTTACAGAGCTAATTCCTCCTTCTTGCCAAGGGATGGGGGCAAAGAAAAGAATCTCCTACTGCCTTTCCTTGTGTGAGGTCAGAAAACAATCAAAATCGATAGAGAAGACAGCACACTCAAGTCTTGAATGTACACCGCCTGTAACCTAAACGGAGGAAGGATGGAGCCTGATTCTAAAACCATCGCGAATTCCTTTGTTAGAACATTGGCTCCCGCCTCTTCCACACCTATAGCGTGATGGGTGAATTGGACGCAGACCAGAGAGTTAATTATCTCTATTGCTGCATTTTTCAGACTACATAACTATTGAACGCCTATCATTAACCTCCCCCTCCCACTAAAAAAAAACAAAAACAAAACCAAAACAAAAAAACACGCTTTTAAGCCCCGTCAAAATTATTTTATCACTGCCAACTACTTACCCCGTAATGCCATTATTTTGTTGTAATTCAACCAAGAGATATTTGTAGATTAAAATTGGATCTACAAGTTAATACAAGTCGTGGCTGTGAGTGCGAAGATTGTAGAAGACTTTTTGTTTGTTTGTTTGCTAATCCTGCGCGGTTCAATACTCGGACTCATAAGAATGGGAAGAAATCACTTGGATATATTTAGGGGAGATGGTAGGGTTTTGCTGGTTTGCCTGGCGTCTGTTTGGAGAACATGTGAGATGCCTTCACAGCTCCACAGGATGGAATTAACATCTTTTGCCGGTGAATTTAGTTTGGGAAAACAGGTAATTTAATTCATTCTGTGAAATGAACTGTTTAATCTGCAAAATACGTGTATAGTCTTCATTTTACGAAATAAAGCAATACAAAAAATGGGTCTTATTCAGACCCAAAATATTTGTTTGGAAAATTCCAAGAGAAGATTTCCACAAATTATTTAAGCAATGATATGGTTAGTTAAACTAACTTTGCATAATGATATAATCTACTCATTTGTAGATAATTCTACACAAAACTACAATTTTGTATGCTTAGTATGTAATTTAAAAATATAGAGAATGTCTGGTATAAAACACGAAATGAAGCTTTTGCTACGTTTTATTTTCATTGCCTCCCTTAGACTTCTAGAGTTGTGTTAACGTAGTACACTATCATTAATATATGTGTACAACTTTTCTTCCTCCTGGTGGGAAGACGGCTCACTGGGGAAAGGCATTGCAGGGATGCTTGACCACCTCCATTCTATCCCCAGAACCCATTTAAAAGCCAGGCAGAGCAGCACAATTGTCTGTAACCCTGGCGACCCCTAGCGGGAGATAGGAGGCGTACACAGGAGAATCCCTGGAAACCAGGCCAAGCACCTTCCTTGAAGGATGCAGTGTTTAAAAGAAGCAGGCTGGAACAAGGTGGGACGAGTGGACAGGCACCCAGGATGATATTTTCTCTGACCTCCCAAGGTGGGAAGAGTAGGCAGGCACCCCAGGATGTCCTCTGACCTCCCAAGGTGGGAAGAGTGGACAGGCACCCCAGGAGTCCTCTGACCTCCCAAGGTGGGAAGAGTGGACAGGCACCCACGATGTCCTATGACCTCCTGCATCCACACACAAGCACACACAAGCACATCGCTCTAACATACATACAAAAGAGACATTATTCTTCTTGTAAAAGTGAAAGACACAAGGACATTGTATACATGAAATATAATTTAAAACCATGAAACACACTCATAAGTAGCTGTCAAATGTAATGCAGCCAGAGATGGAAGATACAAGGGACATTTCAAGCTCTACATTTTCTCTTGTATTCCAGCAAACCCAAACAAACATCGTTTATTTTTCTACCCTTCTTAATTATTTTTCCTAACTATCTTAATTATTTATGAAAATGGTGTTAAAGTCAGATTTTTAACAAAAATGAAATTAGAAGCCAACTAGGAACCATGCTGGTTACCTTTTGTCAACTGGACACAAGCTTGAGTTGCTGAGGAAGGAGGAAGTTACCTCCTTCGAGTGGGTCGGTGCAATGTCTGTGGGTCAGTTTCTCGATAAATGTTTGATGCAGAAGTTGGGCCACTCCTGGGAAGGTGGTCCTGGGCTATGTAAGAAAGCAGGCTGAGCAAGCTGTGGGAACAAGACGGTAAGCAGCATTCCCCACTGATTCCTATCCATGGTCCTGTTTAGGTTCCTGCCCCAACCTGCATCAGTGATGGACTGTGATGGGGATGTGTAAACCAAATAAACACTTTCCTCCCCAATTCAGTTTTGGTCTGTGTTTCATCGGAATAAGTGACTTCTCAGGGAGAAGTCATTCACCAATGTCAGTGGGTAATAAGGACACACATTTGTGCTCAAGCATTCGAGGAATCAGAGAATACAAGTCATTGAACTTCATAGGTATATTGAGACAAGTGATTTTGTGGTGCTCTGCTATGCTCTGAACACACTCTTGCAACCATTTAATTCAGTATCCAAAATGTTTTTCTATGTTTTTTTGGCCAGAAGTGACAACAGTTAGTTGGACCACACTCCTCAGTTTCTAGCTCATCTGAAGCTGGGGCTAAAATCTCTTCCTACCTTCCTCCAATTATCTTTCTCCTCTTCTCATCCATTCTTTTAGATTTCCTCTCTGAGTCCAGTCTTCCTCTGGTGAAGACCGTCAACTAGGCTGGATCTAGAATTATTGGTGAGAGAAACCTCTGAGCATGTCTGTGAGGAATTTCTGGTTTAACTGAGGTGGGAAAACCCACCCTGAGTGTGGGGGCACCATCTCATGAGCTGGACTTCTGGACCAAATAGAATGAAGAATCAACTGAACATCATCCCTCGCTGCTCTGCTGTCTGGCTGCAGATGTGGCATGACCTGCTGCCTCCTACTCCTGTGGCTGTGATGAGTCTGGTCCTCAGACTGGGAACCAAATTAAACTCTCCCTTAAACAGCATTATCCCACAGCAACAAGCTAGATTCCCACAGCAACAAGATAAGTGACTAAGATGAAGCCCCTCCCCCCACCACCCATCATTTCTTCTCTTTCTCTCCTCTGATTTCTGTTCTTTTCTATTCTGGTTTAAATGTCCAATGTGCCCAAGTGTTTGAGCACGTGGTGCTCCCTCTGTTTGAGAAAGACGTGGAAATTTAGGAAGTGGAGTCTTGATGGATGAAGTGGTCACTAGAGGCAGTCCATGGGGCTTTATAACCCTGCACATATTCCTCCTCAGCTTCCCGAGTGTAGATGCAGCCAGTCTCTGGCTCCCACCATCATACCTTCCCACCTTCATTGAACAGTCACCTCAAGTGACTCCTTGTCAAGCATTTGGTGACAGCAACATGAAAAGTAACCAACATACTGACTCCCTGTCTGCTCCCAACCTCCAGGCCCACTGTACCCTCTCTCCCCTTCCCTCCTCACTGGCTGCTGCACTCCTTACTCAGCTCATTCACTCTGTACTCCTCCTTATCGCCTTCATGCTTACCACACCTCACTCCCCAGAGGCAGCCGCCTCAGTCGAAGACTATTCCTGAGTGGTCTTGCAAAAGTCCACTTTAGCTGTGCTGCAGTTTTAGCTGAGGCATGCGACATTGTGCTCTGCATGCAGTTCCCCCTGCTGCCTGTTGCACCAAACCCCCACATTTCTATTCATCCCTTCACTGCTGCTCTGACTTTGGCACTTTGCTCTGTCTGTACCTACAGTGGCCAAGCCACCCCATCGTGCAGTCAGACAACAGCTCACCTCCAGGTCCCTAGCATCACAAAGAATTCTGCATTTTTTTTTTTTGGTCTGTGTTTGTTTCCTTTTTGGTATGTTCTCAATGTTTAGTTCAGTTTTTCATGATTTTTTTTTACATTTTCTCATATGCATATTGAAAGCTATTAATTTTCCTCAAGGTGCTGCATTGGCCAACCCATAATTAGACAAGTGCTTTATGCAAATGAGAACAAAGAAACTAACACGGCTGAAGACAAAAATCGTGTCCACCTGCATAGATATGACTAAGAACTAATTATTAAAGGAGTTTAAATGTCTTCTAGATCAAAGTCTAGTTCAAGTTCTACTAAATTCAATTCTGTGAAACTTAAATTCCCCAGGCTGAAGTTAGCAAAGCTACTCCTACTTCTGAAAGGGTCCCCCCCAAAAAAATCTCATTTCCCACCAACACAGCTCTTACCTAGCAAGCCTCTTACTCAGTTGCGAGCTTCCTGCATTGATGAGGAGTCACTTCCTATGACACCTTATTCTGCAGAGATGTCCCCATCCACTTTGTAATCAGAAACTTGATCTTTGTAAGCTGTGATTTTGTTTCCACAGAAAGCCAGAGGCTATGGATTTGTTCCAGATTAAGATACATCAGGTTTGACCAGCCAAGACCACCTGAAAGGTCTCTGATGACACCATGGCCCAGATGATCCAACATCCAGAACCGTTTCAAGACAACTGGCTCAGAGTTACAAAAAACTACAAACATACTTATTCTCATGCTGACCTTGTGGTTCATGCCTCTAACCCCAGCACTTGGGAAGTTGAGACAGGACAACCAAGAGTACAAGGCCAACCTCAGATACAAGAGGATCTGTAAAAAAAATGTGCGGGCAGAAAGATGAGGAGTTTGTAGCCAGCCTGGGCTACATGAGACACTGGGAGGTAGGTGGGTGGAGGGGAGCGGAACAGAGCAAAATCTAATTTTCTTCCATTTAAATTTTATTTTAAAACCTTTTAAACTGTCATTTAAATTAGTGTTATTCTTATTTAATTACAGAAAGAAAACTGTAAACCAGGTTAGTTTGATTTTCTTATCACAAAACATCCCACCAGGTTTCCTGCTTTTCTCTAACACACTGACACTGTTTATCTGATAACCATTTTCTGTTATTACTGAGTCATAAGGGCCATGTGATGTTCAGCAAATATAATATATATCCAGACTGTAAGCATTATTAGCAAGATGGAGTCAAAAGTAAATGAGTCTTTATGATAAAGTGATTTTTATTTAATAAAAAAAGCAAAAAACATGGTAATTTGTGACTTGAATATGCTTTTATTTCTACCACACCATCATAGTAATGTGGTCTTCAGAACCATTTGTGGCTTCAACTGTTCACTGCTGCCCCACACCCCCAGCCACACACACACACACACACACACACACACACACACACACACACACATACACATACACACACACAATAAAAACCCAAAAAACAAAAACAAAAAAAGAAAACAAAAAACCAACCTCTCCCAGCCTAGTCCTGGCATGACCATCTGTTTCTCTCTTTCCCCGTGGAAAAGGCAGGGTGAGTAAGTCAGTGTGTCTAGTTATCTAAAGACTTAGGGTTGGTCTGTGGTAGAAAGAGGCCTTTCCTTTCCTACTAGGGTCCATTCCTATGTGGAGCTCTTCATTCTCACATCCAAAGGCACCTTGAAGGGAGGACCAGGTTTGCCAGCTGAACAGAAAGCATCCCTGCAGGGCTACTTTGGAACTCAGCTTACCTCTCTGAGGCCTCATTCTTTTCCAGACTTCATACAGTAAATGCTGGTATGGAGCCAGCTCTTGGATCTTTTAAGAAATATTATAAAACTCTGTAATTTTAGTTTAGTGATAAAATAACAGCCTGTGATGTGTTCCTGGCCAGGAAGGGCTATCACTGTTGTTTCTTCAAATCCTTTCCTTTTTCTGGCTTTCTTTTCTTCAGGGATGACTGTACCCTTTGGTATTGATCTGTCATCCACAGCTGTCTAGCATTCCCTCTGTCTTAGGGAAAATTTCCTCTGTCTTAGGGAAAATCCCTTAATTCCCTCGATCGGGCAGCTAGCTCATTCCTGAGGAATATCCAGCTAACACTGACTAATGTTTCATTTCAACTCATTTTTTTCTTAACTGTCCTGGCTACTTTTACATCAACTTGACACAAGCTGAAGTCATCTGAGAGGAGGGGACCTCAAATGAGAAAACACTTCCATAAGGTCTTGGGCATTTTCTTAATCAGTGAGTGACAGGAAGAGTCCAGCCCATTGTTGGTGGGACCATCCCTGGACTGGTGGTTCTGGGTTCTATAAAAAAAAAAAACAGGTTGAGCCAGCCATGAAGAGCAAGCCAGTAAGCAGCATCCCTCCATAGCCTCTGCATCAGCTCCTACCTCCGGGATCCAGCCCTGTTTGAGTTCCTGCCCTGACTTCCATCAGGGATGAACAAGGATGTGGAAGTATAAAGCAAATGCAACATTTCCTCCCTTAGTTGCTTTGGGCATGGTGTTTCATCACAGCAACAGTAACTCTGACTAAGACAGTAACAAATGTTTCAACTATATAACTTTGTACATGAATTTTGTTTTTGTCTTTTCTGATGTCTATATATCAAATCAACCTGCCGATTGGTGCCCATCTTAGCACACATACATTCTTATTTGTCAAGTTGAGATTCATTCTTTCTGTGGCCCATGTTATTAATCTTGCTTTTTATAAAGATTATTTTTATAAAGATTTTTCTTAAGATTCTAGTAAGTTTGTCAGATGAGTCAGAGTTAAGCTGCTTCTTTAATTTGTGTTGAGCAGAGGCCCATGGTTAGGCTGTAGTCTGAGATTAAATGTAATATTTTTATATAAGCAACAAGATATTAATATTTTGGAATTTGAAATTTGGTTATGCTGATTATTGTTGCTTTCGTAGTGCAACAAAAAAAATGTGACCAACTGATTATGACCATGTTCTGATAAAATTTTATTTATAAAGACAGGAAGAAGGAGCCAATCTGGCCACATATTATCCCTTGCTGGCTCTTTCTTCAGGACACAGAAAGTTCCTTGCAGAGAATCCTACCCAGAAGTGCAGCTACATGTCTTTTGTAAGCTTAACTGAAAATAAAGATTTTTTGTAATTTTTATGAAATGTTTGCCTACATGTGTGTATGTGTATTATGTGCACCATGTGAATGTAGTGCCCAGGAAGGCCAGAAGAGGGCATCAGATCCACTGGAACTGGAGTTGCAGACAGTTGTGCTCCATAGTGTTGCTGGGAACCCAACGTAGGTCTCAGCATGAACCTTAACCACTGAGCCATCTCTCCAGCCCCTGAAAGCTTAAGTTTAAGTTGTTTTCACTCCCCTAAGATATCCATCCTTTCTCGTCTTTTATACAAAACTCTTGTTTTTAGTTTTTCACTTGTATTATCTATTATCATCTTCATGTATATATACATAATCATGTTTATAACACACACACATACACACACACACGTATGTGTGCCTTTGCCTATATAAACAATAAGCAATGTTATGTATGTGTACCTCTCTTAGTCAAGCTAGCATTTAATTTAAAAAGACTACATGAAGCTGTCATTTTCTGTAAATAAATATAAAACTACATGATGGAAACTAGAAACTTATTTTTTAATGTCACACTTATGGGAAAATTCAAATGAAGGGTTTGCTTCAAAATTCTTCATAATACCATACAAGTGATGGCGTGAGCAAATCCACTGCAATGGAAATTCCTTACACTGAATGTGAGCCTCCTTCTCTGAGTGTTGTGGCGGTCACCACAAGCTAGTAATTACTGCCCAGAATGTGGAGAAACTTCTCAGTTCAACAATTGTTTGGAAAATTCCACCATTGTGTTGAAACAGACATCAAAAACTGGTCATGTTTTTGTCTTTATTATCTAGAAGACTCCTA
>CABHPQ010002523.1:0-14279 GCA_902168405.1 Peromyscus aztecus
GTGTGTGTGTGTGTGTGTGTGTGTGTGTGTGTGTGTGTTGCCCGGTTTTGTCCGGCAGTTTGGGCTGTCAGTGCGGTGCCCCCGGGCGCCCCAGTCTCTAGTCTCTGGTGGAGCTGCTCAGCCAGCAGCCGTGGCTTTTTGGGTTTCTGGAATATGTGGAGATGACTTCTCAGAATGGCAAAACTTTGTCAAGACAGGTCTTTTATTAAAAAAACAAAACCAAACAACATCAACAACCACACACAACAATAAAACAAAACATCCCAGTTCCTGTTCCCATGGCGATCGATCATTTCTAATAGTCGCGAGTCCCAATCTGGGACCCTTCTCCCCTTGCTTGTGTTTGCGGAGAAAATTAGCGTGCTGAGGCCGGGCACGGGCAGCTGGCCGAGGCTGAGGAGGTTTCCTGGAGGGTGGCTGCTGCAGCTATCAGCCTAGCATGCCTGCATTTCGTTTCCACCTGCCCACTTACTAGTGAGATTTGGAGGCGCAGTTGGAGCCCATTCCCACGCCTTATCCTTTGGAGTTGTAAAGTGCGCACTTTGTTTTTAACCTCCTTTACCTCACCCACGGTCACGTTTCCTCTGCACGCAGCGCGCTTCAAGTGGAGTAAAGAGTGTAGCGTTTTATCTCGCACCCAAAACCCAAACAAAACTTTCACACCTCTGAGTTCTGAGGACCCGCAGTCTCTGGACCGGGAGCTCAGGGACATGAGTGGCAGCTGTGCGGTTCTTCAGCTCCGCTTGGGCTCCTGATGGGTCATGGAAGGCGCCCAGGGGATGTTTTGGGAGCAGAGGAGGTGGGTGTTGGGGGGTTCGCTCGCATGTCCTGGGTGACAATGGGAGTGCGGGACAACGTCTGGCTTAGCGATCTAACTCTGCGTCTTTGGTCGCAGCGGGGTGGGTCTGGCCCGGGCTCACTTTGAGAAGCAGCCGCCTTCTAATCTGCGGAAATCCAACTTCTTCCACTTCGTCCTGGCCCTCTACGACAGACAGGGTCAGCCCGTGGAGATTGAGAGGACTGCCTTTGTGGGGTTCGTGGAGAAGGAAAAAGTAAGTGGGCGCAGCGCCGTCCCCAGAAGTCCCAGGCTCAGGGAGCAGGCCCAGCAGCCTTAGAAGCCGCCACCGAGCGTGCAAAGCTATCCTCATACTCCTGTGAGCCCCCCCCCCCCCAGTCACTTCCCGTCCTGGACGAATCCAGGCTCCTGGGACACAAGGTCCTGCTCCAGAAGGTTAGCATGGAGTCCCCAGAACTGGAGACAGTCCAGGCAAAATGAACCCGACTTCATTCTAGCTTGGGAGCCCGGGATGTGGTAGCTCTGAACTATCAGACCATGCATTGCGTTCCTCAGATGGCTCAGGCTGCAGTCCCCAGGTTCTAGGTAGAGTCTCACCCATGTGCACCTCACGGAATTTTCTGGAATGGGACAGAGAGAGAGAGAGGAGAGAGCAGTTTGGGATGGAGGTGGAGAAGGGATTAACTGTTGGCCACAATTTCTGTTGCTATCTGGGCTGGCTGGCTTCACAGGCCAGGGGGGTCCCATTCGGGAAAAGTTGCCTTGAAGTTGGTGCACTCACCCAGACCTCTCTCCTCGTCTCTTGTGTCTTTGGGCCCTGCTGCAAACCAGGAAGCCAACAGCGAAAAGACCAATAATGGGATCCACTACCGGCTCCAGCTCCTCTACAGCAATGGTGAGGCTCCTGTCGGGTCGGTGCCAGCACCCTGGGGCTCCGGGTCAGGGCAGGGGGCTCACGGAGCTCCAGGTGGACGAAAGCCCCCCAGCGAAGCTCAGTCGTCAGCCACCCTCCAGGTGAACAGGCCTCTCCGAAATTTCATCCTAGGAAGTTTCTCACCTGAGGAGGCGGAGGGCGGCTTGGTCAGCCCAGGGCTGACTGGAGGCCACTTGGCCCTAACTAGACCACTCTGTTGGCTTCTATCCCCCCCTTCTTGAAGCCTGTTTTGCTCGGCCCAAATTCCAGGTCGCAGGGCTCCTCGGTTCTGGGGAGCTAGGAATGGTGGTGGTCCTGATGGATCTAGGCGACTGCAGAGGGACTCTAGCCTGGGGAGGGAGAATGGCCAAGGGTGTGTGGGGGTGGGTGGGTGGGGGGTCCCACCTCATTTCTAGCTCCAGTGCTTGGTGGAGTCTGGCTTCCAGGGGGAGGGGGCATCTGAACGAGGCCCGCAGATCCCTTCAGGATTCTCGGGAGGGACATCCTGGCTCTCCCGTTTCAGGACAGCAGGAGTTCCCCTTGGCCTTGGGCCCCTTTGTATGCAGCTTTTGTTTGTTGCTCTTGTTACTTGTATTGTGGAGTTCTTTTTTTTTTTTCCTTCAGGGCTTATCCTCTCTCTTAATTTTCCTTCCTCCCTCCACCCCCAGGGATAAGGACTGAACAGGACTTCTATGTGCGCCTCATCGACTCCATGACAAAGCAGGTAAGTTTCTTAGAATTCCACCCTGTGCGGATGACTCTCGGGTCACGACATTTGCTGCAGTTCAAAAGCTGGCTGTGCCACTACTGAGAGATGACTCCAACGAACCCCAACTCTCAAAGTCAGGGTGGCCCTGGCGAAGTGGTGGCAGCGCAGGCTTCCCGGAACATTCTTGTGGTAGCGCCTCCGCCTGGGGATCTGCTAGAGGCTCTGTTCCCTCCCTGGGAAACCCAGGCCTGGTGTTTAAGACCTGTGATGCTGAGTGAAGGTGTAAGGACTGGACTTCCTCCGACTAGGCTAAAAGAGCCCTAGAGACCCTCCCACCCTCAGGAGGCAGTATGGCCTGAACTTCTGAAAGGCAAGCTAGCCAGGCTTTATCCAAGGCCCAGGCCTGAGGAACTTGAGGGGTGCGGTGTGGGATGAGGAAGCAAATGCTGGCTTCTCCAGGAGTGCGGAGAAGAATGAAGTTTGCAAATGACTTCTCCACGGATTTTTATTTTTTTGAAAGGTGGTGGTATAGGAAAATAATGTTGGAAGTGGGAGCGTATAATTGTTCGAGGGTATTTTGCAAACACCCTCCTGCTTTGGCCTCCAAGTTTGGCTGGGAGCCAGGCAACAAAAGCTAGCTAGCTTTCTGTCTTAAAGGTACACGGAAGGCATTTTCTTAGGCTTGCCAACACTCGGTGTCAGGCAGTATACATTAAGGTTGAGTTATGTTTTAAAAGATACAATTATGAGCCAAGTTAGAAGCGAGGCTTGACATTTTAATGAGGCGCGGGAGTTTTTTTTTTTTTTTTTTAAACTTCCCCCTCTTCTTAATTTTAAGAAAAAGTATAGTTTCAGAATGAAGTAACTGGTTAGTTGAAGTAACAGAAAAAAGACAGCTTTATTGAGGGGAGGAAATAATTCAGAACAAAAAGAAAAGTTATCTATTTACAGCAAATAGCAATTTAGTACTAGGGTTAAAAATGTGTTTACTTGATTCTCATTTAGAAATATTCCCTTTAAAACAAGGAGAGGTGCACTTTCTTCACTGGTTTAGACAGTTTGGAATTAGGGTGTGCATGCATAATTAAAGATAGCTTTAGATCTGCCTGGCTGTAATGTGCTCAATACACATTAATAAGCTGTTTGGAGTTTGAAATCTTAGCAGAAAGCATTTAATAACAGCTCATGTTGATTATCATGTTCATATTTATTGTGACTCAAGTAAAATATATGAAATTGTGGGTATGAACTATATTTTTTAAAGTAATAGTATCTGAAAAAATTGATGTCATGTTATTTCCCTTAAGTATTTTTCTCTCTGGAAGATTGTGTTCATTTCTTAGTTGACAGCTCAGAGTAAATTTCCATTTATTGTTTTAATCATAGTTATTTTCTTGACTGCATTTGATGGCTATATAGAATAATTGTCTTTCCTTTGGACTCTAAATTTTTTAATTTTCCCCCTGCTGATCAGAAGCACACACACACACACACACACACACACACACACACACACACACACAAACCCTTGATTTTAGCAACTTTTAATTTGATGTCAAAACAGAAATATATTAGGTGGAATTTTGTTTTTCAAAAATTGTTTTTGATGTGATGGGTATCCTTTCTTGCCCTTCTCATCAGAGAGGAGTGGGAACAGGGGAGCCAGAGGGAAGAGGATGGACACTACCCATACTCCACTTGTGTTTATTTGGACTTACTTTTTAAGATAAAGGCATGCACACAAACAGCAGTGTAAGGCCGATGTGTTCATGGGACACTGACCACTGAAACTGTAGGCCACACTATGACAAGCACTATTCTAAGGAGCATAAAATTAGGACATGTTGGAAGAGATTGTTTCTATCTGACTCAAACCTCCCTTTCAATTCTGATCTCCTTAAACAAATAGTGCTACCAAGAATTCATTTTATCAACATACTTTCTCATATGAGAACAGCAGAAGGATTTTTAAAAATATAAAGCAATACATCAAATATTTCACTAACAAGGCCATAGAGCTTTAAAAAAAATCTACAGATGAAGGTATCTTTCACTGTTTGATAGCATCATAAATGCTATGGGGAGGGTAAGAGGGGAAATGATTCATTTTAAAAAATAACAGGAATAAAAATTATTTGCCATATATTACAAAAAGTTTAAATTATAAATACATGTAGTTATATAGTTATATGTTCTAGTTAGAAGCAACCTGGGGGGGGGAAGTTTTAATAATTAGATAAGTTGGGACAAAAGTAACAAGACAAAAGACATTTTAGGATGGGCCCATTTGCTTTCACAATAATCGAGTAAGCACCTTTTCTATGACTTTCACTTTGAAAGGCAATCCATGCTCATTAGCCAGTTGCTTGCTCTTTGATTACATGCTGCAAGACTTTTGGAAGCAGGTTACCTTCTTATGTACTCAGTTAACATCGTAACACTCCAAAAAAAAAAAAATAAAAAAAAAAAAAAAGCAGATAGAAATACCAGAAACCTTACTTTCTTAGCTGCAGAATCATGTTCATATTCAGCTTCAGGGATAAAACAGTGGACCTTCCTGTAGTTCAAAAATATTCTATGAGAATTAAATGCTTAGTCTGATTTAAACTTTCTAAAAGTGTTGATGCTGTGTAAATATACCGTGGCCTCTTTAACCAAAAGTAAGGATTGACAGAGGCTGAGTGATTAAGTGGTAACACTGCTCCTCTGTGAGATGCTTTCTGATGCATTCCAGATTTTAATAGTTAGAGTGTGGGACAGAATACAATTGACAATGTGACCAGTTCTAAGAACACCAGAGCTGGTGGAGGGGATACCTGGCCACTATGAAACCTTCTCTTCACTGTCCACCCCTTTTCATATTAGAGAGGTCCCTCTGAGCACGTGATGTCATATCCTTGACTCGCAAGCTGGTGTTAACATTCAGAGGGAGTCTTCAGCCAGTACCACGCAGAGGTTGCTGTGCACGCTTCAGCTGCATAGGTTGTTCCTCATTTTGAGTGAATACAGCAGCAGTGAGAGGAGGCAGAAATGCACTCAATCAACCAAGATGTATGAATATGACACAGTGTTTCACACCTTCCTAAAGTGTCTCATTAGCCTATTTTGAGAAATGATTCCTAATTTTGGACTCTACCAGGAATGATGGAACCTCATTAGGAGTGAATGTGTAAGGCTCCGGGGTCCCATCTCCCATGCCTCCATTGTAAAACATAGGGTATAAAATTTGAAAACAACAACAACAACAACAACAACAAAATGAAACAAAACAAACCCAAACAACAAACAAACAAACAAACAAATCTGTTTAATTAGAAAAGAAATGTCTTGCTTTTGGGCAGGGTTGTTCAAAACCAAGTTTAGCTGGCCTAAAAATAGATTGTTTTTGTGTCGTTGCTGTTTTTGGTATTCTATTAGTGAGCATGCAAAAGCCCTCAGGATCCAGGAGTTTATGGCTGATGCATCCAGAAACAGTGTTAATTGTAGAAACTTTCCTGTACCCAGTTGGGGAGGCCTGAGGCTTAACCTGCCTCACTTTGGGTTTTCATGTGTCATTTGAGATATGATTGTGTTCCATGGTTCCTTCAGGGAGGTATTTATCTTTGAGTAATTAATAAACACAAAACTAGCTCATCATTTCTTCTTCTATCTCACTCAAAGAGTGAGTTTTTCAAGTGATACTTAAATAATGGAGATCCAATCCCATGTTCCCTGCCCCCCCCACGAAAGATTTTTTTTTATATTTATTTATTTTTGAGAAAGGCAAACAGAAGTCACATAATCTTAGTATGCACAGGTTTAAAGGTGGGATGTGTGGAAAGGAGAGGGCCCTACAGAAACATGCTGATGCCGAGGGAGTGTTGGCACAGTAAATGTAAAGGTTGTCAGATTTGTTCCAGAGCTAGTTTTTTTTGTATATATATATTTGTTTTGATGTTCCCAGCCCTTAAAGTTGTTGATTCCACTTTATTTTCCTCCCATTGATTGTTTCATTATGTTCTACCATGGCTACATGGATTTGATGAACAACTCTTTCAGTTCATTGGTAGATAAACACTTTTGGGGGGAGGAGCGTATCTCTAAGTTCCCAAGGAATTTACCAGGCCAGCAAAGAGACTCTTTCATATATCCAGGGAAACAAGCAAGAAGGGACAGAGCAGGTTTATGTCAGGGGCTGTATTTCAACAGCTTTCTGTCTTCTTTGGTAACATGTCAAAAACGCAGGTGATTTAAATTTCCTTGCACATAGAGGAATGAAGAAGTTTGGAATTTTTATGCATGATCAGGACCTGTGTTTGGGAAAATGTAAACTCATCACAGTGGAAAATGTGTTGTTTGGAGTCTGGGGGTGAAAACAAAGCTGATGGTTTTGGAGAGATTGCCGGAGCCAGATGGCCTAGTACTTCCCCAGTCTGGCGGCCCAACTGCTCCCTCCTGGATAATATACAGCCATTTGTTCGGGGATATTTACGCTAGAGCTGTTTCCATGTGAATGTTTGAACAGCATTAAAAACGAACATATTAGTCGGGATGCATTTATCGAACTCATATGGCTGTACAGACAGCCTGTTATCTGTGTGTGTGTGTGTGTCTTGCTGGGGATGAGGACTATTTGGACATGGACATGCGTGAATTGTTGACATAGGTTTTGGAGCAGGGAAGATTTGGTTTTAGAGAGGAATTAAAATATATATGCTTTTAGAATCAAACTAATGGGCATGATGGTTGCACCCACCTCAAAGTTCTGCTGTGAAAATTAAATGGATCCATTTCTGCAAAGGGCTTACTTAGTACAGTGATTGACATATATTAAGTATATAATAAATTAGCTGTTCTTATGATTTTATTATTATTGCTCAAATGAGTTGACAAAGTCAATTATATCTAGTAATGTAGTAAATGCAGTAACTCTCTGAGTAGAATATCATTTATAACTTCTAGGAAAAAAGTCATATGGAATTATTTGAAATATTTAGGTTTTTTTCCCCCCAAGGCATTTGAATAATATAAGGGCTTTTAGTTCTTTGAGACAGAAGGGATGCATCAGAAAGTCCCCTGCACTGGGGACTTGCTTGCCTTTTAGTCAGGGCTTGATGTAACTGAACAGCGTAGTGAATATGATATCATGCCTACTCACTTTTGAAAACGGGCCTGCTTAGCTGCTGAGCTGGAATTACATCTTTGCAAATTGTTTGCCAGTAGCCAAGCTGCTACTTGAGGCAAAACGAGTTTTTATTTTACTCTACTATTAATGTTAGATTGCTGTTTGATTCAATTGTTTATGAAATGTCAGATTTGCGGTGTTTTCTTTGGCATGGCTTAATTTTTAACTAGGGTTTTTTGCCTACTGGAAACGGGACTATATTAGCTAGCACTTTTTTTTTTTTTTATTGAAAGGCAGTAGAATTTGGTGGGTAAATGTAATAATTGTTGTGCAGTGTGTTGGTACTGTAGGCATCATTATTGCTTTTTTATTAGCTCAATTCTTAGTAATTTGCTATTATCGATAGCTTATATTTAGAAGATACACCTCTTTTTTTGATGAAGGCAGTTTTTATATTTATGGTCCTTTCTCTAAGGTGACAAATAGACTTTGCCTTTAGTTTGGTATTCAGAAATAAGAGTATCATTTTCAAGGTTATTATTTTGATTTATGTGGGAAATTCAAGTTTTTGTTACCCCTCCTCTCCTCCCTTCCCCACTTGCTTCCTCCTTATTGCAAACCAAGAAAGATCCCTAATGAGAAAAATGTACATTCTCACTGCTCCCTTGATTCTGGTGTGGGACACAAAGAGTTAAAACTATTAGAAAAGTAAACAAAGAAAACCAAGCTCAATTCTCTGAACTTCTCTAGGCATCCTATTGAAGTATGATCCCGGTGTATGCGCACAGTGTCGTTTTCCTTTTGCTGTGTGGTCTTTATCCGTAGTAAGTTTCAGTGGCCTTTTAAGCCTCAGTAATGTTTAGGAAAAGCCAGGGATGAACTATACTCTGAAGAGGCCTGTTTAAAGAGTGTCAACTGAGGCAAGCATGGTCCAGAGACTGACTGATTCTCAGAGATGTCACACATTGATTTACAGCTAAGTGTTTGAAACGAACGGTGTTTTCTCTTTGGACAGCAATATTTCCACTAGTGCTGTTTTGGGAGGGTGTGAAAGTTTCAACAATGCCTACGTTTTTCTTCTTTAGTTAATTACTTAAAAAAATATATGGTTCAAAAGACAATCTGAAAACGAGGAGAGGCTTAGCAGGAACTTGTATTTGTTTCTGCCTGCTTGTTATTTTCTGTTAGAGGTTGACATTTGGAGAGGAGAGACTACTGTTACATTAGAAAATCGGGTCTCCAAATACAACCGGTTTTGACAACTTATCCCTTAGTAGCGCCAGGTTTTGAAAGTTGAGGTAAAGGTATTGCTGTTTACTGGTTTACGTTTCTTCCTGTCCAAGCATCCCTGCTGCCTTGGGGGATTTGTTTGCTCTTGGTAGGATTAATGTAAACATTATTTTCCGCTTGATACTTTATCTTTTGTTTCTATGGTTATAAACCTCAACTTGATTCACCTTCCATGATTTACTTAAATAACACATTTTAATAATTTCTCTTGCTCTCCCTCCCATCTTAGTGGTGGTTCCCCCATCCTCACTTCTGATAAACACATTGATTTATTTAAGCCAGCGCTGTCTTTGTCACTCTCTCAGCAGACCACCTTCCTCCCAATGAGCAGACACATGATTTACTGTGGAGTATGACAATGAGCCTTCTTCTCAGTGCTCCATTGTCTGGGTCCTAAACCAGCTGTCTGTTAAAATGGTTTCACTTAAAATAGTCAATGCTGTTTATATACCCCTGGGATCTCCCAGCTGATCCAACCTCAACCAGCTTGCCTCAAACCCCACAGAAGCATACATTTAAATTAGGAAGAGAAGCTGAAACCCCCAGTGCTCCCCCCACCAAATTAGTGTTAGAAGATACCTACTCTTTGGGGGGGGGGTGTTGATGTCTAGATTTGCTCAACTGTGAATCAGTCTTGCTGTGTGTGCTAAATGTAAACAGTGAAAATGCTTTTAGTTGAGCAGCAAGCTAGAGGGAGAACTTGGAGGCAAGGAAAGAGAAAAGGAAGGCTGAAGTCTACCTTAATGCTACTGTGACATCAGAACTATCCAAATAAATCTATCATACCCTTTTATACCAGCTCCCATCCAAATGTTCATTTCTGAAACTCTTATTTTCTGTGTGTTGTATGTGTATATGTATGCATATGTGTTTTAGCAAGTCTTTTCAGTGATTAAAAAAACTGTAGTAGTTTATCTACAGTATTAGGGGGAGTTCTGCCTTTGAATCGCACGGGAAAGCTTGCTCCCTTAATGTGACAGCATAGTGTACTCTAGACGCAGGAATTTTGTCCTTCCTGGCCCATGGTAGACTTCCACTCTCTTTTATTGCAGAATTTCCCAGAAGCAGTAGTTCTTTTTCTGCTCCTATGCATTGAAAACTCTTCTTATTCTATCTAGGCCCGGGAGAGGGAAGACAGAAACCTCAGATTCCAGATCTCCCCAGAGTTCTTAATTATTTCTGAGCAAATCCAAACTCTCGGTTACATTTTTCTATGCTTGATTTGGTGAAAGATTCTCTGTTTTGACTCCACTGCCAGAAGCAGAGTGGTAGCTTGGTATTTGGTAAAGAGATGAGTTACAGAGGAAGTGGGTCTGTAACAAGTGATGCTCAGTTACCAGGGGAAAAACATGGGACTTCTGGGAGTCCCTGTGATCCCCTGCCTGGGGGAGCCCTCAGCAGATTTGCCTTGCGGCATATTATTAACTGGATATGGTCATGGCCCCACTCATTTCAACTAGTAGCCTTGGTAATAATAATAATAATGATAATGTTTATCTCATCCAGAAAGACCCCAAATGAGATCTTATATAACTGATATGCCTGTCACCCCTACCCCTGCCAAATAACACAATTTCTTCCCCTTCCCCCACCCCACCTTTCTCTCCTCAGTATGGAAACTTTACTGGTACCTCTGCACTGACTTACTAAGTTACTTGTTTCAGTTTAGCAAGGCAAACACTGAAGTTGAGGCAGAGGCTATGTAGAGTCTTAGAACATGTAAACAACTTAGTGATAAGAGGCTATAGCACAAATTCATCATCAGAATTTTTTAGCACCTTGCTTGAGAATCTGATCAGTAATTTACTGTGTTTTCTTTCTCCCTTTTTTTTGATTTTTTTAAAAACAGTGATTGCAGAAAATAAAGCAGACACATAGAAGTTTTTAAAAAATATTAAATGTATTTATTATTTAGTTCGTGTGCTCAAGTGCACACACGTGCTCACATATGTGTGGGGGCTCATGAGTGCCACAGTGCATGTGTGGAGGCCAGGGGACAGCTTGTCAGCTCTCTCCTTCCACTGTGTGACTCCCCAGGATTTAACTCAGGCTACCAGGCTTGTTGGCTAACACCCTTACTTGGTGAGCCATCTCACTGGCCGCAATTTCTGGTTTTCAGAATATTTTAATTAATGCATTTTCTTTCTTTCTTTCTTTCTTTCTTTCTTTCTTTCTTTCTTTCTTTCTTTCTTTCTTTCTTTCTTTCTTTCTTTCTTTCTTTCTTTCTTTCTCTTCCTCTTCTTTCTCTCTCTCTCTCTCTCTCTCTCTCTCTCTCTCTCTCTCTCCAGACAGGGTTTCTCTGTGTAGCCTTGGCTGTCCTGGAACTCACTCTGTAGACCAGACTGGCCTTGAACTCAGAAATCTCCCAGCCTCTGCCTCTTGGAATTAAAGGTGTGCACCACCACACCCGGCTGCATTTTCTTGAGTAAAGAAATTACTTGGGAATTTGAAAAAGTCATTTAGGAATATAGGAAGGAGGGCTAGTGAGAAGGCTCAGCAGGTGAAGGTGCTTGCTGAGTGAGCCTGGAGACCTGAGTTCAATTCTTGATCCCCACATGATGGAAAGAGAGAACCAACTCCTGCAATTTGTCTTCTGACCTACACACACACACACACACACACACGCACGCACGCACGCACGCACGCACGCACACACACACACACACACACACACACACAATGGCACATGCCGCCTCCACAATATAATAAATAAATATAATAAGAATAAAGGAAGAATTATGTATGCATGCTGAAACTAGTGATTAAAGATTTGAAGCATAATAGGACATTAACATAAAGCAAGTTATTGCCCCAGAAAAGTTATGAATGACAAATAAAGGGTAAAATGTAGTATTATAGTGTGCAAAGCTGACCTGTGGTCACTGGTGGATGGTGGGCATCACACTCATCAAATGGTCAGAGTTTATGCTGCTAATAAACTTGTGGATAATTGAACTGAATCAGAGAGGATTCAGTGTCACCCTGTGCTGTTGTCCTGCCTTGACGTCTAAGACTGTAATACGATCTGGAGAAATCCAGACAAACCGAATAGAAGGATGTTCCACAAAGTAACTGGTCTGCATTTTCAATAATGTCAATGCCATGAACTCCAATGACAGGAGGATATTCAGAATGAAAGGAGACATGACAGCTGAGCGCAGTGATTAGTACTGGATTTGCTTTTGCTGTAAAGGACATTATTAGGTAATTGGTAAATCTCAATAAGGTCTGGAGATTAGATTATTCTATTGTATCAATGCTAATTTTCTGATTTAGATAATTGTGCTGTGATTATGCATGAAAATGCCTTGTTTTCAGGAAATGCATGCTGATATATTGAGGCCATATCTGCAATTTGCTAAAAAGTGATTTAGGGAAAAAGAGAAAAATAGGAAGCAAATTTAGTAAAATGCAAACATTTGAGGAATCTGGGTAATGAGCATCCTACCCTGGACTTCTAAATATATTCTCTCAACCTTTCTAGAAGTCTACAGTTAAAGGAAAAACATTTTATTTTTTTAAATACAAGGTTATGACGAGTTAGCCATAAAAAATAGTTTTGATGGGCCAGTGGTAAAGAAATGTGCTTTTTTCCCCACCACCCAAACCTTTTTCCTTAATTTTTAATCTGTTGCAAAGTTTGCTTTGCTTTGTGTTCAGATACTATGATCAGGTCATGACCCATGGATCTGTCTGCACTGGGTCTTAAGTTATGGAGGTTCTGTCTCCAAGTTCAAAACCAAAGTACACGAGAAAGAATGAGAAGTTAGGTACAGAAGTACTTTCATGCACCACATAAGAATACGAATAATCTCTGGCTAATTTAAATAGCTTTGTCACTGAGAAACTGAGGGTTCTGTGAATGTGTGAAAGTAATTTTATTAACAATTTGAAGCTGTGTTATATTAGTATTATGCAGTGATACAGTGTTAAGTGAGTTAAGTGTATGCTGATGCAGAATCCTGTTCTACCAATAGCACTGTGTTTTTCTTTGGCTGGGATAGTAACCTGTAGATCCATGTGCAAGCCTGAAGTTTTGGGGGACTGGGTGGGTGTCCTGAAGCAAAATGTGATTGTGTTAGAGAGAGAGAGAGAGAGAGAGAGAGAGAGAGAGAAACAAAGCATTGTGGCTGGTGGTTTAGGACTCTGGATTTTGACAATGAGACAGAATTCTTCGTTTAGGGAGCTGACTGTGACTTCATCCCCCACGCAGCATATACTGGCAAGTGCTCCTGTTTGGGTGTGTACACCCTACACTAGAACATGTTTTCAGCCTCTTGGTAGGAAGAGGGGTTTTCCCTGACTACATCACTACAGAAATGACATAGTCAGTGAACAGACTGGTTAGCTTTTCCCAAACTTGTTTTCTGCTGCCTGCCAGTTAGAACACTAACTGTTGGATTTGGTAGTAGTGGAGATGCAAATGTGTTCTACTGGATGATCAAACCCACATGCTTTTCTATATTTGAAATACAAAATATTGTAACTTCTTCAGCCTTCTGAAGCTTCCCTCTTTATTGATTAGACTTATTTTTATTCTGTATGGAAAGAGAATTATGGTTGTCTTGACAACAGATACCCATCACATGCACTGATCCAAAGATGTGCATAATGAGGTGGTTGATAGGGCAGAGAGGATCGCATCCTATTCCATTCATTTTGGGCTGATCCTGAGCAATGTGTCCTGAAATAATCAGCCCAGTGAGGCTTTTTGCTCCTGAAAGTTAATTGACCCCCAGCAGGGGCAAGGCGGTGAAGAACAAGATTGTTACAGGTAACGCTCTGCTACTTGCTTCTATTTTTAGCTAAAAACTTGTCTTTACTTTCAGGCCATAGTGTACGAAGGCCAGGACAAGAACCCGGAAATGTGCCGTGTGTTGCTCACACATGAGATCATGTGCAGGTAAGAAATTTGTTGCTCTCTCTCTCTCTCTCTCTCTCTCTCTCTCTCTCTCTCTCAAGTAAAGATGAATTTGGATATCAAATCTAGGCAAAATCAGTTCCATTGGTTGGGTATATGTTTATTTTGCTCTTAGTAAATAATCTAGAAAAAAGGCTTCTTAGACACATTTGACAGTGTCAGGGATCACGGTGGTTCTCTATTATTTATTACATTTCATCTTGGAAGACATCGGTTTGCGTCTTGATACTTCACTGTTAATGGCCACAGAGCCGTGCCCTTCCTCATCCTTCATGGCGGAGTCAAATACAACACAACCTGCTCAGTGGTGACATTTGCACCCAACTTCATGCTTGGTAAAATGAGAGTTCACTTGAAGCCGACAGAGGCTCCTGGTTGGGTCAACTTGAAAGTCATAGTTCCTCCTTTTGAGTTCTATTTAATATAACCCCCATACACAAGCCTCGTTTCTTCTTAAACTGTTCTTTCTTTCTTTCTTTCTTTCTTTCTTTCTTTCTTTCTTTCTTTCTTTCTTTCTTTCTTTCTTTCTTTCTTTCTTTCTTCTTT
>CABHPQ010002523.1:22886-40229 GCA_902168405.1 Peromyscus aztecus
TCTATCTATCTATCTATCTATCTATCTATCTATCTATCTATCTATCTATCTAAACCCAGCAGTCTCAAGGGCACAACCAAGTAGGATCTGTGTAGCAGGATTTCTTTGTGATGGCTGTTCTTACTGTGTTCAAATGTTTACAATCAGGGGTGTGCTAGCCAATAGATCCGTTGTCCCCGATTCTCTCAGAAAACTGAAGTGGTGGCTAGTGTAGGCCATCAAAGCCAGAGGATTGAGGATGGACTCTGCACTTTTTTCTGTCTCACTTTCTCCTTATCTGGATCACTATGTGTTGCCTTTATTCTCAAGAAGATATTCCAGTGCAAACCGTCATTGCTTTGGGATTTTTGAGAAGGTTGTGGTTGAAGGAAGTGCCACCCATCAAAAAGAGGAGAAAAAAAGAATCCATTTAATACAGAATGACTAGAGAGAGAGAGAGAGAGAGAGAGAGAGAGAGAAATCACTCATCCTCATTATTGACGCCTTCCACACAATTAGTGTGTTCTTGAGGGAAGAATGTTTGATCCACCCACGACCCTGAATATTCTCATTGGGTAGACGTAAGAATACAGTACTTCACACTGAACTCTGCCAATACCCGGGTAGTGAAGGAGAGACCCCATCTTAGGGATGCATTCCTGGCTCTGCAAGGGCCCTTTCTCCTGTCTGTCCTCTGAGCAGGGAGAGGTTAAGCCTGGCCATTAACCCATAAGTGACCCAAATAGAAATTTCTGTTCCTAGGATCCGTTGATTGCCAGGTATAGCTTTGTGGTAATTCTAGCATTTGCAACCCAGCAATTTGAACCTTCTGTCTGCTTAAATGATGATTTTACGTTGTAATGGTTGGTACTAAATCCTTTCGCTTTTGCTCCGTAGCCGCTGTTGTGACAAGAAAAGCTGTGGCAACCGAAATGAGACTCCCTCAGATCCAGTGATAATTGACAGGTAGGGACCACTCTTCTTTCACTGGATTTAGTCTGCATTATAATGAAACACCTGCTTTGTGTTGCTCATGGGCGAGGGTTAGGGATGCATGTGGCTGAAGTTTGCCTGTTGGTCCTGACTTACACTGCGTCGAGTGATGGTGATTTCTGGGACAGCCATATGGAATGTTCTTTGGAGGCCTGTTTCTTGGATGGCTCTGGTTTTGTGTCTGATTAATGCTCATAAAGTAATATATATGTGCGTGTGTGTGTTCATTCCTCACTCTGTGTGGTTCAGTCCCCATGGTGTATCAGGAAGCTTCAGAAATAAAATAATAATAGTTTTGTGATTTATGAAATGTGGTTGGGTACTTATAAATATTTAACTTTTATTTGAAAAATGTTTGAATCATTATCACTTTTAGCTACAGTAGTTCTGTTGGACGTAATCCATCTACATTTTAAGGTTTTATTTATGCATAAAAGCAGTTTAAAGAGATCTGCGAACCAAGATTTTTCTACTGTTATTTCTGGGCTTGATTGCGGCTCACACAGTATTGTAAGTTGATTAATTTATCCTGCTTGTCTTAATTATTGTGTTTTTAAACAGATCCATATTACTAATCTGACATGACCAAGTAAATCACTGTAGAACAATACATCTGTTTCAGTTCGTCAGTGCAGTTATGAGTCAGTGTGCACACATTATGCAGAGTGGCATCCCAAATATTCATTTCACATTTTAATTATTGAAATTCATTGTATGGAAACATGTATGATAAACCATTCGTTACATAGCATTACTCATTGAGAAGTAAATGGCCTGGAAGCTTTATAGAGACTGTCAATTGTCAGCTAGGAAAAGAGCTAGCATCTACTCACTGTGGGAAAAAAAGTCTTCATTCAAATGAAGCAGATCCCTTCATTGAGGAAATCAACAGCCAAATGAACATCCCATTTTAGGCTTTGATAATACTGCCTTAGACAACAGCAACACAAAGATGCAACAAAACAATCTGTCAAATTCCTCATGTTTTTAAATTTTGATTTATCATTTTTTCAGGTAAAGAAACCTAGGTATCTGTTTTGTTCATCTTAGTTTCTATCAAAAGACTGTCGGCTATGACTTCCATGAGTCTTCAGGTTCTTAGCTCAATATTGATCACCAAGTAGCTTTGTAAAAGTTTCAGTTTAGTCGAGTATTCTAGTCAGAGGTCTCATGCTAATATAATCACGAAAAAATGCATATTTGATATGCATAATAACATCTTAATCCCAAGTTAAAGGAGGTGAAGGTTCAATGTACGATGATGTTGTCTGGTGTCTGTTGAATGAGAACGGCATGCTTATCTGAGAGAGCAGATATATCGTTCATAAAGTTGTATTTTCTGCCATGGAAGATAAAAATCTGCAAACGAACAAGGTCAAAGGCCTAACTTCCTGCTGCCGGTATCATTTGTGTATACCTTTTGGAGCACTGCTTCCCTTTTTAAGCAAGTATTTCTTACTCTTGTATTAAAAAGAAAGCATCCCATCAAAGAGCCAGCCTAAATAGTTCCCAAACTTTGAAACCATAAGCATTCTGTGGTGCCTCATAGTCCTTTTCGATCTATGTGGTGACGAGGACCTACCGTACCACCCGCAATAAAAACACTTTTTTTTCCCCTCTCTCTCTTTGCTTGTGAACGGGTTATGCTTTAAAGTTCTTCATTTGGTTTTAAGCTGTGACTCTGATGCAGAAGGCTGATATGACTGTGGTTTGAATAACATCTGATTTTGACCTGTTCCTGTGGGTTGCGATGGCAGGAGAAACTTGACTCAGCAGCGCCGTAATTAGCCCGCCCCGTGTTTTTGAAACAGGATTGTGTTACCTGGATTGCATTAGTGTGGCTTCTATTGTCGCCGCCTTGCATCTGTCCCAGTAGGGTACTTAAAACCGTTTCTTGGCTGGGGGAGTTCAAACAATTTAGGCAGAATAAGTCTGCACTTTATGCTGTTGGTGGCTTTAGAGATATTGTTCACGACATCTATCCTTTTCATTCCCCACCCCACCCCCACCCTGCTCTCGGTTAGACAAAGTAGAAAACCTTGTACAGTTAGTTTGATTTCTTTAAGGTAAGGGCATTTTAAAGACGTCTGAGACATCCTGGATGTGTTCAAATCCCAATATACATTTATTTGCTGGTGTTTGCCGCTGTCTGACATGGAGTTGTCTTCTCAGGCAAAGATCCCAGTCGGCTATTTTTATTTGCATGTGAGTTTTCAAAGTTATTTGCCCCTTCAGTTTGCCAAAGGTTTAAAAAGTAAACAAACCTCCAGTCGTGTCTCCGTCAATATGTGAAAATTCTCTTTCTAGTAGCGAGGGATGAAAACCACAAGAACTTAGGCAAGGAAGGACAAAACAGAAAATATTTTTCAACTGCACAAAATTGCTGCAAAGGGGAAAAATATGATGGCAGCGGTGTTTGAATTTCAGTTTCCAATTTCATTCCCTGTTACAGATTGTATAATATCTATTACGTGCTTAGGGTTTGATTTGCTTTCAGATTTATGAATATGAGTCCCTGAGCCTGCTGTACTCAGTAGCAACAGTCAGTTCTTACAATATGCATACTGTATGCAATATAGGGCCAAGGGTGTGGGCTGTTGTGGCCTTAGAAGTTACCATAGCTTTAACACATAGTCACCTCTTTCTGAAAGCTAATAATTTCTAGCTTGACCTTCAGAATTTGGAAGAACACTGCTATTTTTATCAGTCAAAAGACTTTTAGCAGTGATTATTCAAGAAAACTATTTATAGTGTAGATGGAAGAGGCTTTCTGGTCACACTGCACTGGCACAGGGCCAGCCATTTCTGTGTTAAAATTTGGCTACATTGTTTGTTGCCAGTGATTTGGAGACCAGTTTGGCAAATTGCATATATATATATATATATATATATGTATATATGTATGTATGGATATATACATATATACACACACATATATATACGTATATATACATATAAAATGGAATTAACAAAATCAGCAGCAGTTGTACAGACAAGTTTCTATTTCCTTCCAGTGACATGCAACAAAGTAAGAAAATGTGACCCAAATTACTTTTTTCAGTCATGACAATTTGTCAAAATGTTTATTGGAAAATTGCTATGTGGTGTAGGAAGGGTGCATCTGGAGTTGACTGCTAGGCTACATTTCTGCTCAATGCCAAATAGCTTGATTAAGAATCATAAAACCCCAGCCTGTGCCCAGTGATCCAGATATTTGGGCTGTGCAGACATGGGAAGAGTCAAATGTGTTATGTTTAATAGCTGATGAACAGGAACTAACAGCAGCAAATTTCATTATCTTTGAAATAAAGGGCTATGTGTGGTAATTATTGTTAAAGTAAAAAGCAAAAGATGACTTCCAGTTATTGAACTAAGGTGGGGATTGGTTTAACATCCACACACTAAGTCAGATTTGAATTTAAAAGGTTTGCAATAAAATTCCTGTTTAGAAATTGAGTACATTGTAGTTTTATTACTACACTGGATATCCTTGTGTCCTAACCTTTTTCCTTCGAGTTATCTTAGTTCAATAAATAAAACCTCATTAGACTATTCCCATTTCAACGAGTTTATTAAATTTTGCAGGAGTAATTAGCATAAGCTGTGCTAATTTTTCTGGAAGACTAATGACGGAGGTTCCTAATTAGGTTTACTTTGTAGGAATCAGAAAAGAGAATAGTGACAAAAGTCACCCAGGGTACTCTAAATTGGGGACCCACTTTTTCAGAACCCGTGCGACTTCGGCTTCTCTCTGGAAACTCGGTTCTGCATGCAGTAGAGACTTCTATTCTGTGTCTAGTTAGCTACAGTTAGGATCCTTGCTTAGTTGAAAAGTATTTTTTTCCTAGATTTGTCTTGAGGTGGTGAGATAGATGAATAGAGATGGCCTTACAAAAACCTCTCTTTCTTGGCAAATTCTACCATATAGTTCCTTTCACAGGCAGCACTGATGTTTCTGGCTAGAATATATGTGGGGCAGGGGTAGTTCTATACTGTTCTTTAACTTAACATCAGTGTGATGGATGAAACAGTTAGCTCAACTAAGCAAATGAAGGCTTAAGTTCTTGGGACTATAGATCCTTAGTTGTCAACACACAGAATTTGTTTTTAAGGGGTAGAAATAATACAAGATAAACTTGTAAAGTGTGTCAGTTAAAACCCAGTCCTTTCAGGATTATGTAAAATGTCGTTCAAGTAACCTGCAAATTTTGGGTCCCCCAAATCCAGCATTTAAAACTTAGATTTTTTTAAAGCCCATCAACAAATACTCATCTAATGATTTGGGTTTGCTGATTGCCACAGTTTTCCATTTTAAGACTCTGCATCTATGCTTAGAGCTAGGAGATACAGAGCACGATGTATGACATTAAAGAAAATACATGACTTTTGTGACACAAAACCACAAGCCTGTTTGGAATTAGTTCAGGCAATACTTATCCAAAGTTCTCCTTAACAACAAACAAACAAACTAAACAAAAAGAAAAAGAACCAAGGTATTTTTCCAGAATGGTCTAACATTCTTTTACATCTAGGTCATGTAAGTAATATCAATGGGCTTTTCGATTATTATAATGCAGAATGAAATTGTCAGTTAGGAAGTAGCTAGGATGCTCATTTAACCAGCCACAGGTCATTTGAATAGAAAACGTTGGGCGTGCTGGGATTGTTCAGACAGAAACTTTGATTGAAGGTCCGTGTTTTAACTAAAGAGGTCAGGTGTAGAGGCAAGACTTTGCAGAAAAGCAGTATTATCCTATTAGCACACTAGCTTTCTTGACTAAGTTGTTGCCCACGTTTTTTATATGATCATGTGACCATCAGAATGAAACAACAGTCACATGTCAACTCAGGACACTCCGAGGCAATTTTTAAACATTGGGCATGTGTGAGAAAATGTATTACCCGGAATTTCTGAAGGCATACGGGTCTTCTGTCTTTTATCATTTAAACCCCCCAATCCACACAAAATGATTTTCTGTTTGTCCTTCTCATAGGTTCTCAATCTGTGGGTCATGACCCCCACAGGGGTCACATATCATATATCATTTACATTACAATTCATAACAGTAGCAAAAATACAGTTATGACATAGCAGTGAAATAATTTTATGGTTGGGGGGCCACCACAACATGAGGAACTGAATTAAAGGGCTGCCTCCTTAGGAAGGTTGAGAACCTCTGCCTTAGATGAACATGAAGATATGCTTACTAAACGTTGCAAATGAGATCCTTAGCCAGGTTCATAACTTCAGTTGATTGCTCTTTCAGTTCTTATCTTCCTCTTCATCCTGTCATTCAGAAGGACCAACCAGCGAGCAGAGAAGTGTTCATCATAGCACACAAGCTGCTGTGTGGGTCACCAAGAACCAGAGGTGCAAATGCATTTCTCAGCGCGCTGATAAACCTTCCGTACCACCTCATTTCCCAACTCTGACTGTTCAGTTAAAACCAAAGGAAGAGGAATCCACTCTGGAAAGCTGCCCCAGGCTGGATAATTGCTGTCCTTCTGGTTGCTTGGAGAAGCTTCTGTCTTTTAAACAGGGGAGAGTCAGCATCAGCACAGAGCATGAATTTACAGTTGTTTCCTAGCCCTAGTGCATTTAAACATTTGTTTTCTCAGTGGGAATTCACATGTGATTATTAGCAATGAGACTTATGTGAGCAAGTATCATTCTCAATTTTACACATATCACATGGTACCATTCTGAGGATGAGCTGAGCTCTGAACACTTGGGTACGGTTTGCTACTGTGATAAAAAAAAAATTACTAATACAATTAGCTAATAGCAGTCTAGATTCCATTTGCTATCAGCTATTCTCAAATACACAACCAGGATACATTAAAATGCGTTTCAAATATGCTGACAGTAGATCATAATGCAAAGTACTTTTGCAGGGTGTTACACTAGAGCAGACATGGTATAATAAGCAACAGTGGTTTTCCTGTAAAGGAAATTATGGCACAACTTCCAAGAAATGTGTTGAACAGAGTTTCAGGGCATCGGCAAGTATGTGTGTGGAAGCTGGCCCGTGTGTGGAAGCTGGCCTGTTGTGTGGGCTCGCAGTGTGGCTTAGCATTTCGCGTCATCGTACGTTGGTTTCTGTAACAGTTTGGGAAAATGCAGGACGGCGCTTCGGGCTCCTGTGTGGCAGTGACTTTGCACAGCTAGCTGGCGACTACAATTCGTCAGGATGATAAACGTGCTTTTACTTTCAAATAAGTTGTTGAGAGTTGGAAACAAGCCAAGCAACCCCCCCCCCCCCAAAAGTGGCACCCCCTTTACAGAAATTCTCATTCCCCACGACCACCAGCACCTGGCCAAACTCTCTAATTAAAAAAAAAAAATTGGCCAGATATAAAACACCCCACTTTAGAAGTTCCAGCCTAAAGAGATGGTATTTTGATCATTTGAATTTGCATGAGATGTTATCTAAAATAGACTACCAATTCTTTCAGCCCATTCCCCCCACCCCCTGACCCCCCTCCTCTATCCATCTCTTTATAAGCCATGTAACTATACACTGTTTGGGACAGTATAAAAGTGACTCCTATTGCAACCAATGAAATATGGTGAACAGTACAGGTCTGTCTTTGGTTGCGCGCTGTCTTTAGGAGTGTGGGTGGATGAAGATAAATCTCCCTTGCAAACTATTTCTCCAGTTACAAGCCTTTGTCCAGAGGCAAATGAGGGTTTTAATGTTACAGTACTTGTTATAATAGAATTTTAATTGCCTTAATCCTGGTAAAGTATGACACACACACAGAGAGACAGAGAGAGAGACAGACAGACAGAGAGAGACACAGAGACACAGAGAGAGAGACAGATGGAGACAGAGACAGAGACAGAGAGAAAACATTCTTTTTTTTTTTTTTTTTGGTTTTTCCGAGACAGGGTTTCTCTTTGTAGCTTTGTGCCTTTCTTGGAACTCACTCTGTAGCCCAGGCTGGCCTTGAACTCACAGACATCCGTCTGCCTCTGCCTCTCAAGTGCTGGGATTAAATTCTTAATGGAGAGGAAAGCTAAGCTCCCAAATGAAGCAAGAGAAAACTCTACCACATTTTCCTTTGAGGGGCCACTTGTAAAAAAAGATGTAGTTTATGAAATTGATTAGGTGGAAACAATCCATTGGCATTTCATCTTTCTCAGATGGACTTTGCCTTCAGTGGAAATACAGTGACGTTTAGTGTGCTTTGGTGATTTTTAGTTTTAAAGGTAAAATGCTTAGCTCCAGTTGTGGAGATGCCCCCAAACTCACTTGTAACAACTCCACTGGACAAGCTGGCAAATTAGCTAGCTTGATCTCACACAATAACTTCCAAAATGGCCCTCGATAACCACAGCACTGCACTAACTGTTTGGAGCACAATAGTTTCAGAATATAATAATAAAAAAAGTAACGGTGTTAGGCAACACATCTTTAATAAGATATTGTTCGCGCCTTTGCCATGTGCTACCGGAGTTGCCTCTCCCTGGTGGGGCTTTTGATTCCTCTCAATAAGATTATTTCAAATGCTCTAATCCCGAGTCATCAACATGAACACAGAAACCTGGTGACATCTAATGGATGCCTCTTAGCGTTGTGTTAGCTCTTGCTCCCTTCCGTTTTCTCCTCTCTTTACCTGACAAGAAGCTTAGGGACACTTGGGCTCTGCCTCTCGGGAGCAGCATGGGGGTCCCTCATGAAATATAAAGGAGGAAAAAAGCCTGACGGAGGCCGGCTAAACTACAGAGTGAAGGACCATAGATTAAAAGTAAATGCCAGTAAATCCTCCTCTGTACACTCGCCTCTTCTTTCGTTGTTTTCTTTAACCCTTTAAGTGCCAGGGCGAGGGGAGACGAGAAGAGAGCTCGATGAAGTGTATGCCGGCCTTTGAATCGGGACGTGGTCGGTCACTGTACGGATAGTACAGGGCGTGCGTAAGACTGTCCACATTTTCATTCAGACTTTGTAACGAAGGTGGTTTTGGAAAAAGGAAAAGCTCTTGTAATCACTATCGAGAATTTCTCAAGGACCCTCCCCACCGTTCCCCCCCCTCCACCCGCCCCTTTTCTTTTTACTCATTCTCTGTTCAGCTGACCAAACATTGATGCTGTGTGTGGGGATGGGTATCGTGTGAGCGGGCAGTCCTCTGTAGGGTGTGGACACTGGGGGCTCACGATGCTGTACAGTCAGGGTGGAAGTCCTTCTTGTAATCCATGATTCGGAAGTGATCAAAGAGTAAAATATCTCGTCCTCTGGCATCGGCTTCTGTGTTTTCACACGGAATTGGCCCTGCCGGAGCTGTCAATACTTAGGTGAGCTGGAGGGCCCACACTGGATTCGACACTGGAGACTCATGGAGGAGGAGCTATTCCTGGAGACACATACTTCCCTCCATCTTTCCTGAGCAGTCATGATCGACCAAAGCTCTCTTTCACTCCGTTTTTGGATCAGATCTGACAACTACTCTCTTGGCAATTTATTATTGTCCAATACTTAACTATTGAGGAATTCTCCCCTTTAAAACCCAGGTTTCCCATTTATTGATGTTCTGATCTGTTAGTGATATCTCATAATTAAAAAATAGTTTTGGGTGTGCTTCCCCAAAGGGAAGTTAGTGAATTTGAATAACTCTAGGATTGCCATTAGGTTTGATCTCTTTCTCTCTCTTTCACACACACACACACACACACACACACACACGACAGAAAAGAAGACAGAAAGTGATGAGTTTCTTTTCACTGTTGGAAAGTTCTTTGGAAAAGGAAGTTGGTGAAATGTTCACTCAGTGATCTTTGAGACCATCACCAACAGTGTCAGAAAACCTCTGATTTCCTAAATGGTCTCGATGTTTTCTTAAATTCTAATTCTAATCTCTCCGGCATGCTAATATACACCACAGAGTATCTTCAGACAACTGGATACCATCTTCCTGTGGCTACAGGCAAAGGTTGCCCTGTTTGAGACATCTGAATGTTCTTATAAAGGCCAGTCTTTGAGCGTAATAAAACAAAGTAAACAAAATCCCTGATCGCTGTAAATTTAATGGTTACACACATAGCTACGGCTCAATGCTAGTAGATTTTGAACACTGTAAAGTGTGATATTGCAGAGGATCCCTTTCCCACCAGTGGACTCAATCTGATGGAGCATGCAGCTTAAGGGACTAGCCTCTGAGCAAATGACAAGAAACTCCGCACCTCCAGCTCTCAGCTTGATTTTTCCTCTCGCCATCCTTTATTGCCCAGTGGAGCGTCTAGTACCTCATGGTGCGCCCCTTACTCCCCTTTTCTTGCTAGCCACATTTCACCTCCTCATGTGTTCCCCTAAACACAGCTCCTACCCGGTTTTTTACTACTTAGTTACACATTTAACTTGTGGGGTTGAAAAGGAAGTAACAATCCGGAGAGCAATCTGGGGAAGGCGGAGTACAATGGCAAAGACAAAGACTTTGAAGCCCCTGGCTGTCCGGTCAGCTTCTTCATGACTACTTAGTACCTTTGCCCTGAGCACCTCAGTGCTCCAATCTTCAAAATGGGGACATTCATCTCTATTGTGGATTACAGCTTCAAGCCTCACTACTTTAGGGATAGAGTTCAGTGGATATAGTGTGTGTGTCTAACATGTGCAAATGCTCTGAGTTCAGTCCCCAATGTCACACACACACACCAAAACACACACACACACACACACACACACACACACACACACCACACACACAACCAACACACACACACACACACACAATTATGTTTTTTTTTTTTATTACAAAAACATAACAAGGTTTCCAACACCTCACAAACACTAGGGATGGGATATTCCAAAGCCTTAAAATCAGATTTTGAAAACCGAGCCTAATATATTTTATGTGGGTCGCTATCCCTAATTCGAGAAACACCATGGCACTTTTTTACAGGATAAGTTGCCTTGCTGAGTTAATCATGGTGGCTGTACCTTCTAGGACAAGACATCTCTCTTTTCTTCCTCCTTCCACAACTCTTGTGCTTCTACTTTTTTGTCTCCTACCGTGTTCATGATTGTCCAGAAAAGCTGCGAGGAGAGACGTAGATTGAAAGTAAATACCTCGTGACTCAACACGGCTCCTGGAATCCTGGAACTTTCTCAGTGTCTCAGATTTTTTTTTTTTAGAGGAAGAATAGGTTGAAATAGTAAGTAAATATTATTGATTTTTCTCTTTTTCTTTTGAGACAGTGTCTTTTATATCCTATGCTGGCCTCAAACTTGTGATTCTTTAGCCTTTCTCTTGAGTATTGGGATTTCAGGCCATGCTGCCATACTTAACTATATTGACTTCTTTAAAACAGAAGAACACAATACAAGACTGAATCAAGATGCCCAAGAAAGATTCCTTTGGGCTGAAGCCAGCTCATACATGGGCAGACCCCATGGTTTTATTACACTCCTCTGATAGAGTCTACATGTTGGTTAAGACTGTGGGCAGTGGAGTCAGATCAAATCCCAGCTCAGCTAGAACCGTAGGACCCTGGGCAGTTCAGCTGCTCTTAGCACCCATCTCTTCATCCATAAGCTGTGTCAGCATGGTGCTCGGCACACAATATATACTGAGAATGACATGGGTGTCATTTAAAAAATACAGACTGGAATGAAGAGATGGTGAAGACCCTTTGCTTTGGAATTCAGACTTCAGCGTTGTGTGGTATTGCCAAGCACGGCAGGGCAGACGGCCTCCAGAGAATGATGACAACATGCTTATGGGGTAGTGGACACAGCTGCGGGTGGCTGCCTATCCCCGGCCCTCAGCACAATACCTCACTCACGTGCAGTAGAAGCTTAGAGCGTGGTTTTGTGAAAGGAGGTGAGAAGCACAGTTGTTGAATGGGATGGTCTCATCTCTGCCTCGAGACAGGCTTGTTACAGCCACACAATAAAGCGAAGTGGGGCTGCTATTAAAGGTTGACAAGAAACAGAAAATGCAAGATAAAATATTAAATTTGTTTCAGTTGAAAATGTTAATCTTCACACGATTACCATGCAAATCTCCTCGTTGCCTAACTGTTTAATTGATCGAGTAAATCACAGAGCTGACAAGTAAGTGAAAACCCCTGCTGTTGGTGCTCACACAAAGCACATTTTCAGGAATCTATTCTGTTAAGCGGTTTGTCTAGTATACATGCTAACATGAATTGGGGAAATAATACATGTATGTCCCATCTTGAGGAAAGCTGCATGTTTCAGGATTTTCAGGAAAAGGTTTTTTTGTTTGTTTGTTTTTGTTTTTTGGTAGGGGCAACTTAACTATGCCCCAGCACTATCAAATGTGAAATCAGTGTGACAGTGGCTGGTGCTTAAGCATAGTAACATGGTACTTTTGTGAGGAAAGGGTTAATAAATTCTCCCTTCTTCTCTCTTTCTCTACCCCCACCCTCAAGATCCTCCTGCCCCCATCTCAATCCTATCATGTGCCTGGTTGACGCTGAAAGAAGGCTTGAAGTTGCCCATGGGGCATCCCTTTTCTCAGCCTCCTCCGAGGTCCCCTGGGCAGATGGGAGCTTGCCTTCTGTCCTTAGGACTCAAAATGTAGCCAGGCACCAGGCCCAGCAGCCTGGCTTCTCTGACCTGTGAGCTGGTGAGGAGGGGAGACAGACATCTCTCACATCTAATAGGATGCATCTCTGCGGCTTTAGGAGACGCCCACTGAAGGAAGTTCTCCCTTGTTTCCAAGATAAGGTGTCATTCATGAGAGCAATGTGCTGAACTAATCAGGTTAATTGAGAGGCCCGGAATCCTCATTGAATCTATCTTTCCTTCCTGTTAAAGGCAGATAGCGCAGACAGAGGATTTTATAGGATCCTTGCTTTCCCCATAGCTTATAAGATCTGTAGGCAGGCAGAGAATGGAGGCTCAGCAGAATGCTGTTTGAGCTCTGTGTACATGGATTCTTTTTTGTAGGACAGCATAACCTTAAAGAAATAACAACCCTCCTGAAGACTGAGAGATTGAGTGCCTTCAAGTGTCTGATACTGCTTTTGTTCATTAGCATTAATCTCACCATTGCAGATCAGCCAAGAAAGACAGTTGGAGAGTCCAGCCAGGAGCCTCCATGGGTATTTTATTTAATATTGAAACTTAAAACAAAACAACACACTCCACGAAACACCTGAATGTGGTGGTGTGTCATTAGTCTATGTAGCTTCTTCAGTTTCTTTGGTATCTGAAGTGGACACTGGAGGCTGAGAACTGTGTGGTTGCCTCCCTGGGCCTCTCCATGAAGTGGCCGAGCAGAGGAGAGAATCGAACTGGTTCAGCAAGTTCCTTTTGGAGTGGATGTTCCCTCTTTCCTCTCACAATGGTTAGTCCTAGGTTAGTTTTAAATAGTATCATTGACTACTCTGTTCCCCCCCCATACCTCTTTCCATTCTTTTACTATTATTTTTTTCTTGAAAGTTCCAGGAATGACTTTAATTATCTCCACAATCAAATTCTCATTGCTGCCTCTGTGCAAGTGTGTAGTCATAGATCGCTGGGATTATTTTCTTTAGCACTTGGGGATAGAGAAGCCGGTTGTTTCCAAATGAGAACCAGCTGGCTCTACAGAGCCCTCATTTAGCGGGGAGCCACTCTGTATACAAAAGCCTTAGCTCAGGTCAGTCATTATGGGCAAACCCCAAATCAGCAGTGTTTGGTTTATCTCTCTTTAGTAACTGTCCAGTGAGGTGTGATTAATAGTAATAATGATGATGATAATAATAATACAAATAATAAAATGATGAACCAGCACACCCGACATATTTAATTCTGTCTCAGCTAAGCACATGGGTTTGGAAACATCATTGTTCCTATGGCAATTATAGTCATAAACCTAGTGTTCTAGTGTGTTTTTGTGAATAGTTAAGGTGTATATGTGTAGCTTTAACTCTCTCCTAAGTCGAAAAAGTCAAATGAAGCTCATCTTTCAACACAATCTTTTATCTGACAAGCAGAGTGGACAGATGAAAGGCAGATAGCCACTTTTTTGGTCCCATTAATAGAACCAATTGGAGGGCAGCGATAACTGCTATTATCTAACGTCTTTCTGCCAGCCCATGAAATAAAGGCTGAGATGATATCCCACATATATTCTTCTGTCTTTCTAGTGTGTAGAAATTGCTTTGTTGTCATACCTTGTTCATCTCTAATACACTAGATTTGATCTGAAATGAGGAGACTACTCTCGCCAGTTCACCAGACACTTTGGAAGTGTGTGGAGGAGAGAAGGAAACATCCATGGTATAGAACCACAGGAAGCCACTTGCTTATGAAAATCATTTGTTTTGAGAACCCAGCTTGCATTTTTATAAGATAAATGAGTTGGGGAGGGGGGCTGCACTATCTATTAAGTCAGAAGGAAGATTTTAGAGGAAGCATGTTCACAGAGTTCAAATCCAGCTCTGCTAAATTTTAACCTCACAAATGTAAGGGATAACTTTGCATTACTAATAAGAATATGTGCCTTAAAAAAATCATGGCATGCTTCTTTTATACTGACATCCACACAACAAAATCATATGAAGAAAGGGCAAAGACCTAGAGATTTATTCCCATAGGGAGTCTGATCAATACACTGAGGATCTGGTCTATGCACTTCTAATTATTTTTATTCCTAGGATTTCCATATTGAAACATGATTTGGGTAAAATCTTATCTAATGAGTTTTTTTTTTTTTTGTGTGTGTGTGTGTGTGTGTGTGTGTTTAACCAATGACTTTAGATCAAATTATAATTCTATTGTCTATTTCCTGTGTCTGTCTTTTGAAAAAAATTTCTGTGGGTTTTTTAATATATAAAAAAACCAAATAACTGTTATATTTCCAGTCAGTCAAATTTGAACTGAATTTTACTTCCTGTTTCAAAGGTCAAGGCAGGCTGACCTCAACAGCAGTGTGGAGGCTGCTGAATTATTCATATCATTGACTTTGTGTCAGCTTCCACATTTGTGGAGAAGGATGTTTTATTCATTTATCTCATTTAGAGTTCTTCTCTGCACCTGTTTCTACCATTAAGTACCCTGTAATTTGCATTTGATGCTAATTTAGTTTCATATCAGCCTGGTCCCCCCTTGTTAATTTAATTTTCTAAGACCCTTTTCATTACAGTAGAACTGTTTTTCCTCTTTAAAGCAAACATCTATACAAGTAATTGTATAAACTGCCTTTTAAATAATATCTTTTAGAAGATTCCATCGTTTAATTCCTTAATTTCTATAATTAGCCATGGTTTGATTAATGTTTCAAAGGGTTAAACTGAAATGCAGAATTACTCAAATACATACTTGAATAATTTCTTATAGACTTCAGGGTTAGCATTGTGGAATTCTGGATAATTCTCAGAACTGGGTGATTTAGAAACAGTGATTTTCTTTATGTAGAACGCTGTTTAGTTTATGAAGGGCAGGGACTTTCAAATCACTGCACTTACTTTCAACATTAATTGTGAAATGTTGGCTTTTTTCTTTCATCAGACTTCTGATAGATGGTGGCTCAAAGTGTTTCTGCAACATTAGTGACGACACCCCCCAAACAACGAGGGCAGAATTAGGTCCGATGCCTTGAACTATTTCGGAAGCTCAGGCTAATGAATTTCTGTGTTCCATTATAGATTTCGTCCTCATCTTGAATCCTCAGTTCTGTCTGCTGCACCGAGTTAGTTTGCGTGGGAATCTGTCAGCTCCTCAGAAGGGTTTTCAGCTAGCTTTCTGTCATTTATGTCTATATGGGCACCACTGGCCTACAATTACCACCCAGAAATCATGGAAACTAGGAATCTGTTGTTTGAAGGAGGCCTGACTGAAATGGCTGTGACCTTGATGAGAAAGGCCACATCCCCAGGATGTCTGTCAGGGAGTTGGCCATCATAAGAACAAGCGACTCACATAAACTAGGTATAGAGACCCTCAGACTGGGAAAGGCTTCTTCCTCGTTCTGTTCCGGGCAGCTGATATAAGCATGCTGGAATTCCATGAGTTCTTCTCGGGGTGTAGGAGGATGCTGAATAGAACAGGAATCAAGCTTTAAAGTGTGTGGAAATCACCCAGAAGGAAGATTCTAGCCATGGCCAAATATTACTAAGAAACCAGCCTGAGATCTCTGGTCTAGTCTGGTTTGTTTTTCATATTCTCTGGGGATGCCAATGGTGCTGCTGCAGTGGGCTTCTAGAAAGATCTTTCTCAGGCCTGTGGAGAGTAGAATATGAAGAGGCCTTCCCTTTTTTCTCTGTTAGAAAGACCTCCCAGGGTCTGCCTCCTACACCACTGTTCTTGTGGTAAAAGACAAACTTCTAGATTCTCTAGTTGGCTGCTTCATAATGTTTCCTAGCCAGGTTGAGGGTAGACTGGAAGATTCTTGGGGGTTCTTTGAGCTTGGAGTTTTTCTCGTGTACTCTCTACCACAGGGAAGTTCTCATGTTTTATAACATGTTTAGCTTTTTTTGCTTCTGCAGATGGACTTAAACAGCATAGGAAATAATAGGAAGAAAATATAGGCTCTTTATTCATTTACAACGTGTTTGCTTATGGACAAACCTACATCCCTGATATAGGCTTTTTTTTTTTTTTTAAGTTGGAGGAAAACTATTTGCATTTCTAGAGAAATCTCTCTAAGCAGCCAGATTAAAACACAATGACCAATAAGAATACAGAAAAGTTTTTCCTATTCAATTCTGGCTGATGCAGAGACTTTTACAGTTAGACTCTCATGTCTTTAGCTAATAATCTTTGATCTTTATTTAGACACAATGAGTGAGGAATGGACAGCACCTTAGCCCCATTACTCACATACCCTTCACAGGCAATGAAACTGAGAGCATACAGGGACTTCCCTTTTTTTTTCTTTTTCTTTTTTTTAATGGACAAACCCTCTGTGAATTGCATCATTTTAGTTTCTACAATATTGGCCTTTTGTTGTTGTTGTTGTTGCTTTGTTTTGCAAACCCATATCTTGGATGGAGAATGAATAGTCTAGCTCAGACAAGCAAATCCATCACCCAGTTAAGTCTGAAATGCTTTCCAAAGGAAAAAGGATGAGATAGTTTCCATCCGGGTGGAGTGGACTCTCAGAGATTTCAGCCCAGTCCTTTCGTCTTAAAGACGGGAAACCTGAGGTCAAGCAATCTTGCTCCAAATAGCCCTAAAGCCAAGGCCATAAGCCCAGTCCCTGGCTCAGTTTCCAGTGACTTTTCTGCTGTCCTGGACCATCTGGGTCTCGCTCTGCTATCTATTCCACCTTCTGTGAGATCAGCCTCAGGGAAGGGAGCAACTTACGTTTTCTGTGTTTGGGTCCAAGGAAAGCCCTGTGTCCCATGGCTCTAACAAGGCATTAAACACTAGTTAAGTTGTTTGTAAGAAGTTATGACAGTCACTGGGGGTGGGGTGGCCG